>JANCMC010030362.1:0-11765 GCA_024363005.1 Charaxes varanes | reverse complement strand
TTAATTTGAGAGATGAAGGCTTTAATAATTTGAGCGTAGTTCGACTTTATTACGGAATATGAATTAAATTAACTTCCGTTATTTAAAAATTACAGAGAGACCACATTTTTAATAGCAGCATGTATAGATTCTTTTAGTCATGCAGACGTATCCATCTAGATGTATCCATCCCACCCTAAAAAGGTCAAATAATGGCTTTTAAAGGGATAAAATGTTATCCCTTTTTTACCTCTTCAAATAGTGTAGGGGAAAGAAACGCTCATTTTTTTGCACTAGCTGTCAGACCGTCTTCAATTCTTTTAGATTTGGCTGTTCGACAAAGGCATGTCACGTTGAAAACGTTCACGTTTATAAATGACAAATTATTTTCAACAGTAGAATAATCGATTAATTCTTCAAAAAGTCTACTTTCCGAAAAGCTGTCGTAAAACGTAGATAATAAAAACGTTTGTTTTAAAATATAAATAATCCTACCAAAATCATTTTCATGTAAAACAAAAACAACGGTATTTTATGGGTCACACTGTCAAAAAGTTATCAGATCTATTTTGGAGACACGTCTCTAACTCTACACGCCCGAACTCTACACGTCGTAACTTCACTGACTCTACGCCTTAGTCAAGATAAGTGGCTTGTATTGATTACTTTTCATTATACAATGGTTCTTGTAATAACAAAACAGCTACACTTATATACCAAATACCCTCTACAATTTGATGATCATTAGTGACTCAGTGTCAAAATTTGGGATTATTTTATGTGTTAAAGGCCACCAACACAATGTTTAAATGTAAACGTGATTTACAAAAGCATAAAAAGATAGCATAGAGATAAATTTCACTGCGCTTACAGGTGACTACAGCATGAGTAGAACAGGATAGAATAGAACAAGACTTAATATTAACTAACATAGTATTAAAGCAAAAGTAAGTGTTATTGTAACAATAGGAAAAGGAAACCCTAATTTACTTACACTGACATCGTGTCACTAAGACAAGCTGGCAGATTGAATAATCGTATTTTTAAAATTATTCATACTATTATGCCAGATATCAGCTTCATGAGTTTTGACAAAGCTGTTGTAATTTCTGCAAACTCGGTTTAGTGGAGAGAAAAAGCCCATATTAGATCTAGCAGCGCGAGTAGTAAACAATTTTTATTTTGATTTTCGAGGCAATTTAGATGAAGAAGATATACGAACACTGGATAAAAGATCTGATGTATCTAAGAGGCTATTAACTAATTTATACATAAACAGGTTGTCCTGGATAGATCTCCGGTTTTTTAGATATCAATAAAATCTAAACTATGAGAGTTATGCAATTAAAGCTCTATGTGTTTAATAAGTTGACTACACCACATCCCGAGAATTATATTTATCTGGCATACTCCGATCCCAAGTTACAAAAATTTATACAACCGATGAAGCGTTTCTAGAAAATATAGTTATGTAGTGCCTACGGCGCTTCGCTTTGCCTCGTCGTGGGGGCCACTACTGTGACCAAAAGATATATTTACAAAAAGTACAATTTTACAATGAGTTTCCTTTGACATTTAATGATTAATAATTTAAATAATATATTTTTCATATATAGTCTATTGGCACATAATGGAACTAAGCGGTGATGTACCGACGCTCATGGACAATCGCCCAAGCATAAGATTCACAGATGCGTTGCCTATCCTTGAAAATTGAGTATTTTTTTAAGGGTTCCTGTTTATACAACTCACCAATATTTGCCAAAAAATGATGTGTGCAATTGCATATATCGTCTTGGGCTAAGGCTCTGCAGTACAATAGACAGGAGCTGTAGGTGTACTCTCTGAATGGCCAATTAGGTATATTGGGTCGATCTTGCTTGAACAGACAACCTCTCATAGCCGCTGACAGAGAAAGGACCGAAGCGTCGTTGACTGTCTGCTCTACCTGTAAATAAAAAAGTATTAATAAAGTTCAGGTAAGTTTTGTTTGAATAATATTAGGAATGCTTTAAGGTAATATTAAAATTTTCACTCCAGTTAAGATTTTTTTAAAGTATTTGTTATGAGTGGCTACAACCTTAATTAGAGGTAACGTCACGCTTGTAGTCTTTTGGTCTGCAGCCGAAATGGGCCGGCGCCTTTAGGCACCACTACACCTTCCTCACATAATATCATAAGTTGCCGGCCTATAATGACGAGTTTAGGCCACCGGAAAGTCTCACAAACCGAAAGTAACGCGACAACAATACCATCCCTTGACATGACAGCATTGCCGCAACTTCACGCCGATCTCATGTAAAAAATAGGTACTACCCGCCGGCCCAATACGGCTGTAGGCCAAAAGACTGCAAGCGTGACGCTACCTCTAATTAATAAATAAGTTTAAGAAAAAAAAATAGATATGGAAAAACCAACACCTTCAAAATTGCCTCAAAATCTGTGATCAGCGGTAATGATGAGGAGCGACCCAATATATTTTCCAAAATAACAGATACAGCGTCGTCAGGAGCATGTACGGTCAGCTGAAACAAAATAGATGTTCATTGGTTACTAGCTTCCCGCGACTTGCCCTTTGAGCCCTTAGGCCTTAACCTGGCCCTATCGAAAAATCTGTTCATAACGGATGTCTACTAACTATACCAACTATACAACTCCCTGCCAAATTTCATCCTTGTACGTCCCGCGATTTTCAAGATTTCGTGATAGATGACCTTTCGCTTTGATAAATATATAGATAGGACAAGAACCAAATTTATATACAAATTAGAACTACGACCTACTTAGTGAAAGAAATAACTTATTTTATGTTTTAGAAAGAAGAAAACTTGAATTTGGACCTGATATTAATGCATCATACTCTCACCAACAAAACAACTGTTTTTTTTTTTTTTTTAATTTTTTTAGGCATGCTAAGGATTTGCGACCGTCTCTCTAGATCTAGAAAGTAAAAATCACTAATAGGCATGTGGGAAGGCACACCAAGGTGGAAAGTTTCGGGGAGGAATGAAAAGTGGGTGCGAAGGCCGATATGCTCAACTACCGCAAAAGAGGGATCTTCTTGTCTTGGAGTTTCCCGGGGTGGCTGCGCCTCACCGACAGTTATTTGTCGGACGGTCTATATATAGTAATCGTAAGTAGAAACTTCGCTAGCGTGAGTTGGTTTGTATGGAGATTTTTAGTGTGTGTAGTGCGGTCGTCGTCACCTGTTCAGCGCCATCTAGTTTGCTTTGGTGTAACCTTTTCCACTCAACATCATTGCCATCTCGTTATTAAGCGGCGACTACAGGCTTAATAATAAAACATTAAGTCGGTTTAAGATTTTTATGAAACAACAATTCAAGTGAAACCTTTGCCACCATTGGCCTTGACTGCTCTGTTGAGCGTTTTTAACTTTATTCCTACTCCGCGATCGACTGTAATGCGACATGCGATAGACAGAATTAGAGGTAGCGCCACACTTGTAGCCGGATTGGGCCGGCGCGTCCGGGTATCAGCACCTCTTTCTCACATGGTAAGAGCCGCCTGTTATACACAAATACATATTTTTTAGAAATGTATAAATACAACATATGGATAATACACCCAGACTCGAGGTGGGAATCGAACCCACGACCCCGAAGCAGAAGACATGGTCACTGCCCACTGCGCCAACGGGCCAGCCAACTACTAGTACAAGGATACTATTATATTAGACTGTTGTCTTATGTAATGAGTTATTTTTATCTGTTTAAGAACTGATTTTGATATATATAAATATAAATATATATGTATATAAATAGCAATCAAAAACAGAAAATCTTAATGATGTAGCGAAGTAACATTAAAGTTCAATTCCAATTCAAATTCAAAATTCATTTATTCAGCTTGGTATTTTTGTAAAACCTTGTGGAAGTCATTTTTTAGCATAATTATGTATACTAGAGATTGCCAGCTAGTCGTAATTCGCCCACAAACCTTTTTGTGTACAACTACATATATTGTACTATTAAAGGAAAATAAAATTTGACAATTATCATAACGTACGATTGTCACAATTCCGCTTTGACATTATCCAATACAAGTTGTGTATAAATGGTGTAAATTGTCTGGCACTCGTGTGCGTGTGGTTTTATTCTAATAATAAAATATATTAATATTCCATATTAAAAAAAATATATTAAAATTCGCATTACTACCTTTCCATGAACTACAATTGTGGCAAATTTGAAAATCATCTGTTCGCTCAATTTCCTGAAATGGTACCTAGAGTTTTCGATTCACGTTCTAATATATAAATTTCTTTTTAAAAGATGTGTTTGACTTAGAGCTAAGTTTACAAGGGTTCCGACGCGCACTACACTGAGAACAGTCCGCAACAAACTCAGTCTGGTGTTTTCTTTTGTTATTACCTTTTCACAATAATTCAGATTCTGTTAGAGAAATTTAATTCCCAAGCATTGTTAAAATTCAAATAATCCTTTATAAAACATAGTCTCCGTTTTGTAAAAAGTTTTTTGTTTAACGACATCTCCCGAACATGGTAGGAAAGCCTGTTATAAAAACATGTTACATTTAAATGTAGAGTTCACAAAGTCCAGTAGAGTCCTATAAAGCTTTAGCAAGGAACTTGTCGTGACAGAATTTGCGTTGGCCGTAAAAGCTTAGGAAATCAACATTAGCTTCTCACCCATTGGTAAGCCACCCACGCTCGGCCCACGCGTCGATATCATATTCCATGCTAGAGTTCTAGTTAGATTATGATACTTATGTTACATCGCTATTGTATGCGAACAATGGACTTTTATGGCCAAGATGCTGCGAAGCTTAATAAAGATCGTGTGGCTTGATGACGTCTATTCTTATGAAAATACTTGTTACACGCGACTTTTGTTCTCTAGGAATCTGTATATTAACACGTAAAGCAAAAACTTTCGGTACCGTTTTGCGAAAATTGCTCTATCCCAGGCCCTGGACACGGCCCTGAGATAGATATCCCAAGAATAACTTGTTTTCTTAAACTTTACGTTCTTAGTAATCTTATGAACTTTTTATATATTATATTATGGGATTATTTATGGGCAGATACCACGTGAGAAAGGTGACTAAAAATAAGAGACGTTTAACTTATTTTTCAATGGCTGACTGTTTATATATATTTTGTAGAATATTAGTCTGAAGTAATATAAAAAGTTCCAGATGCTTACCACTGTCCAGAGCAAAGTCAAAGTCAAAAACAAAATCGTTTATTCATATAGACTTTTTTTTAGCACTTATGAACGTGTTATGTATAATATTATTATTATTATTTTTAACCATTATAATAATTTGGTGATAAAATTTACGACTTAAAAGACATATATTTTATAAAACGCTATAAAGCACCCCAAACAATAAATTAACGTTGTTTATGTCTATGTGAGATTTTTAAATAATATATTACGACCACTATTACAAAGTTAAATTTTAATCTGTAAGGCAAATTGTGATGAACAAAGATTCTTTTGGAAAAAAATATATTCCGCATCGAATGCGTAGAGCTCTCGCACTGTACTTAAATGAATAATTTTTACTTGAACTCCTTCACTCACGTTACATGGTTTCGACAGACACAAAACCAAAGGGCAGAACGGTCAATTCAATGTGAAAGGTCCTTTATTTTGGAGCGGTATTCCAACCCGAGCATATAATCCACTCTGCCTGTCATCTAAACAGCGCAGTCGATAACGACCGGTCCAGACTGGGTCCTGTCTAAACTTAGACAGCTCGAGCGCCTTCCCACGCGTCGTTTGGCTTCGACAGACGCAATAATCGAGCCATCTTTGTGTATACGAACTGAGGATAGAGCAGAATTCGTGTTTTATTTATACAAGAAGGACTTTTCGTGAACAGTTGTGACTAAAAATTATAAATGCCAATGTCATTTAAACACGTAAGCATATAAACTAGAGTTCGCCGGCTGGCCGAAACTCGCCCACAAACGATTTTACGTACGACGTATATTGTCTATGGAGGAGGCCTATGTTCAGCAGTGGACGTCAGCGGGCTGAAAGAAGAAGAAGAAGTATATTGTTCTATACAAAGAAAATTAACATTTTTCAGTTAATATAACATACCGTTGTCACAAAATAGTACTTTAAGTTTTTGCTTCGCGTGTATATAAATAATATTGAATGCCTTTTACACAGATTCACAAATTATATTTGCTATAGAGTATGTAGAGATAACTATAATGGCCTCTACACACGTATCGATAAATCGTTGCGATAAACTGTACAGTTTAAACTACGCAGTTTTATCGATACGTGTGTATAAAAATCATTATCGATTAAACTGCGCAGTTATTATCGCATCGATTTATCGATAAGTGAGGAGTGGCTTTTAGACCGTTGTATGGCTTGACAATTGGGACTATTAACATGAAATTTGCACTAATGTTAACGAATAGAGTAACATTTTAAATAGGTGAAAAAATAGGAAAATAACGAAAATGGTTTTTCTCTATATTATTATTTAGTATGGAAAGCAAACCGTACAAATCAATTACATAGTAAGTGATGATATAACTAATCAATAGACCAGTAAAGTTTCCAGTAATAACTACGTTATACTAGAAAAGCTAAATAGTTGAGATAATAAAAACAAGTTACCGGGATAATAGACATCTGCATAAAAATAAAAACAATAAAGTTAACAATATATTTCCAAGTATAAAAGATTTTTATTTCGAAAACTAAAGCTTTTGAGCTTGACCATGCAAGGTAAAACAAAAGAATTTTTAAAAAGTGATTTGATATGCAGACACATCGGCGTAACTTCAGTACGATGCAGTGAAACAATGTCGCTTCTGCAACCTTCAGAAGGCGCATTGTATACTTCAGTCACGCGAAGCCTTGCACTCCATGTTACACAAGTGAAGTGGTCTACCGTGCGTCTTTCAAAGCCTTTGTCTCTAACAGGGAATTTTACTTTAGAGAGCTTATTAAGGTTTAAAGTCTACGTTGAATATTTTTGTTATGGAATAACATATATTACTAGAGTCTTAACTTTATTTATGCATATTATATTCCACGTATTCCAAGAAAATATGACACACTTTGCTAACGAGAAGCAGGATAGCTTGTTAGGTTCTTAATGACATTTGATTAGTTAAAATTGATTTTCACGAAGTCTACTCGTAAACAAAATATGCTAGCCGAAGTTTTTTTTATTGTAATCTTTGGAGCTTGACCGTGCATGAGGAAACGAAAGTATAAAAAAAAAGTAATATTCTATGCAGACATGACGGAGTATGTTACGAACACAATGTCGCTTCTGCAACCTTCAGTGAGTGGGGGAACGCGCATTGTATGCCTCAGTCACGCGAAGCCTTCCACTCCATATTACACAAGTGAAGTGGGCCACCGTGCGTCTTTCAAAGCCTTTGTACCCGCTCTAACAGGGAATTTCATTTTAAAGAGCTTATTAAGGTTTAAAAGCGATGTGCAATGTTTGTGCTATGGTTTAAAGCTTAATTTTACTAAAGTCTTAGCTTTATTTTAAATATATTAGACAAAGATAAAATTTATGTTTAATATTAATAGAAAACAAACTTCAGGAGATAATAGTATGTATGATAAATAAATAAATAAATAAATTTATTTGTTTATTTATCATACATACTATCTTTCACAAACATTATAACTTTCTTTAATTAAAAAAAAGACCAAGTTTTGATTTAGTAGAAAAAATAATATATGTATTCAATTTTTATTTTTAATAAATAGTCTAAAGTAATGTGTGATAAGGTTTAAAAAGTTAATATTATGTCCTCTATATTAAAGTGAATATATAAAGTGCATTAAAATAATGCGAAATAGCGTTGATGAGATGTTAATTGAAATCAATCAGACTATTTAAAAATGGTAAAATGATAAATTGGTTTTTGAATACGAGTGCAGTAAAGCAAAAGTTTGAATTTCGAATGCTATTGAGAGGGAGCCTTTTGAGGCAATGAGCGGCGAGGTTGATTCCATTCAAACAACCAGCCCCTGAACAAACTATCGGGTGTTGAAATCGTAATGATTGCAGCCCTGACCTAATTTTAATTATTTGTACGAACCTACTGAATTTAGCCGTGTTTCAATTTAATAATTAATCGGTAACCAGGTTATTTCAGAGGGTACGCTTTTTTAATTTAGATGCATGTAGACGAGGGTCTTATTATAATATATATATGTCGTTCTATGTCAAATTTAAATTTACATTTATTCAGTACAATACGGGCTTCCGACAGTATGTTCGGTCTTGGCCGATTTTTTATAAGTGTATTACCACTTTATCCTTGATTTATAACGAAGGTCGATATTAACTCTTATCTTGAAAAGTGGTTGCATGTAAACTTGCTATTAAAATAAAACCTAGTAAAAAGTAAGGTCACGCAAAAAGTGCTAGGTACAAAATACGAGCTAATTCTCTTTAATCTTCTAATTAGTGAAATAGCGTACTAATGCTAATCAGTTATAAAACTTATTTTTCAAGGTTTCAGAGAGAGGGTAGATGGTAGAGTAGAGTCTGTCTAGTACATAAGTAAAGTAGCAAATGTCAGGTGCCTAAGAAATTAATTAGAATTCTAATTGATTAAATGATTTATCAAGTGTGTTTAAGCAACAGGTTTAACTACAAAATAGTCGGGGCTTTCACCTAAATTGAAAAACTCTAAAAGCAATTTTGTAAAAGTGTTCTATTATCTGTTAGTCAGTCACTTTCATACAACGCGCATTTTAACGAAGTGTTAAAATTTATCTTGAATTGTTTTCCCCTTAACAACAATTTTAGACAACTATTTATTATTCTTATAATATTTATAAAAACTTAGTAACGAATAAAATACAATTTAATAATAATGAATTAAGACTTCTGAGTCGAACTATTTATGAATGTACTATATGTTAACATTTCTTGGTTTTCTAAAATTCTCGACTGGTCTCACAAGAAAAAATCGCGCGTCTTCGTGAATGAGGGAGTATCTGAGTGGTACAAAAAATAATAAATCTGTACAAGGATTTTTTTAACAAAAAAGGTGTACAGATTTTAATGGATTAAGCCAAATTAAAAGCATTAAGCCGTATTGAAAGCAGGTTGTTTGAAGCAATAACACAGCTCCGAGGTTGACTATTCAAACTACAAGTTCCTGAATAAACTATCGGGTGATGAAATAGTAATTGCAGCGGTGACCCCATTCTCGTTCAGCTCAGAACAGAATATAGCTCGTCGCGATTTTGTTAGTTTAACATAATTATCTATTCATTTAGCTTTGTCGGCTCGTTCGAATTGTACCTATTAATTTTTTTATGATAAGTGTGAGTATTTAAAAATTTATTAGCCCTGATCTACTCGTATTTTATTTAATGAAAACAGTTGTTAGCCGTTAAGCTACAGACTGATTTGTTGGCGCACTTGGCAGTCACCATTTCCCCCGCGTCGGGGGTCGTGAGTTGGATTCGCGCTTCGACACAAAGTTTATATGTATATACGTAAGAGTGTATTTATTGTAAAAATATTTGTGCATCAGTCGGTTGTTACCTATAACACTGATATTATGTTTTGTACTTTAGGAACAGATGACCGTGTGCTTATATTCCTATGTATGAATTTACAGAAGGTTTATATTTTGCAATAGCACAGTAGCATGAAAGTGATCTAGTTTTCATTTATAGAGGTTTTTTCTTTATGGGATTTTCCATTTTACGTCCCTATAAGTTCGTGAAAGCATTAGGTGCATTTATGGATGAGCTTTTACCGCATTTACAGCCGCTAAGGGTTATTGTTCACGCTTCACTTCCGAACGTTTTGCAGAAGTGAAAAATTCATTGTCATTCCGAGATGGAATGAGGTAGGTGGAAGTGGTTTTTAAAAGTTTTACCGGATTTTAAAGATAAAATCGGTGTTTTTAAAATACTTGTAAACACTTTTGAAATGCGGCTATATTTTACTTCGACGTAAAGTGTTTTACACTTGCTTTTGTAAAACACTTTTCAAGAACCGTTCTATTTGAGTGCTGAAACTGGGACTAAGTCCTATCGGAAAAGCTTCTCTTGTTAATCAAAGAAACGTTGACTCTTGCTAAGTTAAAGGGCTTAGATAATTTTGTACAGTTTTTAAGACTACTAGGATATATTTTCATTAAGCATTACTTAAGTACTAGAATCTCTTTAAATGAAAGAAATACATGGTTTTGTTTAGAAATACCCAATATTTCTAAGAATTGACTAAACTTAATGAACCACTTTCCTATTTTATACTTTAAAGCCACCAAACCCACCCACCCTACCAAATAAATGTTATAGAATCATTTCTATTAAAAAACACTCGTACAAGCCTTTGCCAGCCTACTCCTGCTAAATAGCTAGACCAATTTGGATAAAATTTTGTTTGTATATTTCAAGGGGTTCATAGATGGTTTGAAGAGAAATTGGACACAGTTGGTAGCGCTGCTGTCAGTATATAACCTTAATTAGGTACGTTCCTGTTTACAACTTAAAATCTATCTAATTTGTTTTATTCAGATGGCAATCGTACTAGACCTTTCGTCTCATTGTAAATTGGGCAAGACAACGTCTGCCAAGTTCGCTAGTTTTTTTATAAAGATATTACATATCATAGGTTAGCATTTAATTACTCCCGTTCTTCCTGATTTTGTTTTAATGTTCATACAATTTTCATTATTAAGAGATTTTTACCCAGTGCCTTACCTGGAAGTTAAGTTCTTTAGCGGTATGGCTTTTTTGGGTAGAACGGAATAAACCTTCCAAATTAAAAGCCATGGATGCCAAATTGGAAAAGTTTTTCTTCTTATTTGACTCGGTCGGTTATTGTGTAGGTACTTGCGAATCTCTTTAATGAATGAATACGAATGGTCTTTAGAGAATTTATGTGATAAAAATAGCATAGAAGCGAGGGTATCGTAACTTAACCAGTGATCGGTTTCAAGTCAATCGATAAGTTAAACAGTCTTACCGCGACCAGGTCATAGATGGGTGACCGATTTTAATACTGGTTTTCAAATATCTGATCTCTTCCGTGTTTCGGAAGGCAGTAAAACAATGGGTCACGATTAATGTCACTGAGTGATAATAGTTGTGAGATTGTAGAGATAGTGGGGGTCCCGAGATGACCCCCACTATCTCTACAATCTATGGATGATGACGTCAGACGGCAGTTGGCTATCTTAACTCCCCCCACAGAAACATCCTCTGCAATATAAGCGGACACTGTTACTAGACCGGGATAACGCTAGGTAAAGGAAGATAATAACATAGAAGTATTAAACTTACGTGATATTTGGTAGCTAACAACGCAGAAATATAAAAAAGACATATAGTAAATAAAATAACGATACAATTCTGGGATGAAGTGAATATATCTAATCGTGGGGAGCAAAGCTCAGTAGGCCGTAAAAGCTCGGGTAGGCACTCGGCGATCCGTAAACGGCTAAATACCACCCTTTGTATATTATTTTCTTATATATTTAGCATTGGTATATAGGGGATCTTCGATAGACGCATTTGTTTTTATATACTCATACAATGTAATCTTGAGAACATTAGTCTCTCGTAGGAAGAATTTTACTATCTGTACAAGGAGTAAAAGACATAGTTCTGCGAACTTTGTGACAAGGCTACCTTTAATGTCCTAAATAAAATCACAAAAATCATTCATCTCGGAAATGAGGAGTTACAGATATTGCCATCCTTATCCTATTCTTGAGCGCGCAATGTATCGTGAACAATGGGAAGCAATCGTCAACAAAATGTTGACGCGCAAAA
>JANCMC010030330.1:55642-91167 GCA_024363005.1 Charaxes varanes | reverse complement strand
CCTCTATTAGTGTTATAAGATGTGGTGACATTCCAATAATATAAGACCACGTCTGACTCACATATTTATTTGTAGTAGGGTTTTCTCAGATTAAGTAAGCCTTGTAAATTTAGGCTCCTAATCGAATATTTTAACATTATTACATATATCATATAACTTCTTATTTCTAGCGCTATCCCGGTTGAGTACCAGGGTCCGCTTAGATTGTAGGGGATATGGCAGTGGGGCGACTTAAGATAAGCGATTGCGTTTGAAGTAATTCTCGGAAACCTCATATGCCTTCCGAAACACGGAGGAGGTCGTATATCAAATATAAACCAGTGCTAGAATTGGTCACCCATCACCCGGTCGCAGCAAGAGCAATTAACCTAGCGATCGACTCAAAAGCCGACCACTGATAAGGCCACGACCTCCTTACATATATCACATAACAAGTTTTAAAAAAATCAGTAAAAAGTGAAGTACAAAATGCTCGTATAACAGACGATTTGAATGCTTGACTTTTTAAAATTTTTGCTTGACAAAATTTTAACTAATAGATGTAGACAATTGTGTGATATCGCTAGAGTTTTTTAAATGTCTGCTACATTTTTACGGAATTCTCCATAGAAAAAGACAAAAACCGAATTCCAGATTTTATCTCTGAATACTTAAAAATAATCCCCATAGGACAAAAATACACATTCAACCCGAAAATTAAAGACTTCAGACATTCAGTTGAAGTGTATGAGATTCACGGCATCGTGGCTAATATTCGTGAGCTTCAGAACCATATATTCGCTGTGATGGCATTAATGGTTTCTACTACGTTGAGATTGAATCCAATTACAATCCGGCACGCAATAGCTTAGTGAATTTTTCTTATGTGATAGAACACTTATACTTCCGCAAATGATGTGATTTACGGTGTTGAAACGTCAGCTTCTGTTTTTGTTTCTACATATTTCACAATAGAATAATAGGAAAAATTAATTAAAAGATAAAAACACATTCACTAAATTTATAAATTCACTTCTTAACTTCAAAATTAGTCACGACACGTTGAAAACAATCAAGCCGAAAATTAAAAATATCATAAATTCAATTGAAGTGTACGAGATTCACGGCATTGTGGCTAATATTCGTGAGCTTCAGAACCATATATTCGCTGTGATGGCGTTAATGGTTTCTACTACGGTGCGGTTGAATCCAATTACATTCCGGTACGCAATAGCTCAGCGTATTTCTCTTATATGTGACAGAACACCGTTTATGCTTCCTTAAATGTGACTTCGGGTGAAATTTAATTTAATTTTTAAAAATTCAAAATAACTCCACGTCCTGCGCAGATTGGAAATTTGAAACATAAACAAATTTTACGATTTCGTTTTGTATTCTAAAGACGTAGCAAATAAATTATAATGCAGATAACAATCATATAGTATAAGCATAAATATATTATCAAGGCAAAAACCTCTAGTATGCCCTTAGGCACTCATGACTGAAAATTTAATCGCGTCTAGAATTTATGCTATTACAAATTTGAGTAATATTACAAGTTTTGATTTGTTGTTGATTGGTATTTGAATTACAAATTCTGGTGATTAAATTGAAATCATTATGCAAATACATAATAAAACTTCCAGAGTACACAAATTTCAACATCAGAATTGGAAATTTAAAAATGATTCTGGACAAAAGTTGTATGTGAAAAATTTACGTATACACAGCTGATTCAATAAGTTTTACCCACTGAAATGCTCATATAATATTCTTTTGTGCGGTCACAGCGAATTTTCACCAATTTTCCGTACAACAAACAAACAAAAACCCCGTGATTGTTATACCTGGAGAGCGTAATCTTGGCAGAGATATATGACCGCCATTTGTTTCCCCCGAGTTGATCCACGTGAGGCCACGTATCAATCAGCTGGCGACAGAGGGATTTTGGGGCGTGGACTAATAATAATAAAGAAAAAGTTGATTAAAACACAAGTATTACTATCGTATACTTTGCTGTACAAGTAAATATTTTTTGAACCTAAATGTATGTATGTAGGATTGTTAAATAATACGTAAATAATTATTACTTAATGCAATATGTAATTATATTAGTTTTTAGAAAGGTACACCATGGCAGAAAGTATTCGGCGAATTCCTTGCTGCTATCACATTTGTGATTTGTGAATACGGTCAACCGTGACTTAGGTTAAGATCTTAAATCCGGGCTAGTTTGAGTTGCTCCGGGGCGGCTGCGCCTCTCGGACCTATGTATGTAGAAACTTCGCTAGAGTGAGTTAGTTTGTATGGTAGTTTTTCGGCGTTTGTACCGCGTTCGTGCGCCACCCGTACAGCGCCATCTAGTGTTACTTTGGTGTAATCTTTCCACTAGATATCATCGCTATCACGTACAGTGGTGGCTAAAAGGTTACTATTTCGTATAGGGGAGATATAACATTTATATATCAATGAAAATTTCAAAGAGAACGGAGGCTGTTTGCAGTAGCTTCCTGGAAAGCGGTCCTAAGCTAACATTGGGATAACGTACAATAAAAACTTTTGTCAGGTTCCAAACGAACCTATTAATTCCGATATTCAAGATCAGCCCTTCCTTTCTATTTGGCAATACCTCTCATTGAATTTCCATTCAAATTTTATTTAATTGATTATTATCTTTGTCAATAGAAAATGATTATAAATTGTTCGATGTTGTTCAACTAAATTTACCACTAGTAAATTATATTATCGTAGCTAATTAATGCTCCATTCATAGAGTAAAATTGTGCAATGATTTTTAACGTATTGCGGATATCACCAAACTAATAACCGATAATAAATATATACATGACTATGTGACACGCGGACGTCTGTTCCTAAGGTAGATAACCTAATGCCTGTGTTAAAGTAACAGACGCCTGTTATACGCAAAAAAAATTTTTTTTGTCAAATAGATAAATATATATACTAATAGGTAATACGACCAGAATCGAGGCGAGAATCGAACCCACGACCCCCGGCACAGAAGGCAGGATCACTGCGCTAACGGGCCAGCCAAAACTGTTATTATGGACTATTCAAATTGAAAGAAAAACCCTACGTTTTTTTTGGTTAGCCTATAAAGTACCACAACTGGGCAAATGCCTTCCCCCCGTCTCCAAAAACAACTTCCTATGCTGAGCAAATGTTACTTTTAATTAACCTTAATGACGCAATGATCAAGTAGCGCTATTGTAGACTATTTATTATAACGAAAATCTAATAGCTTATCTAATGGAGGCTCAATGACCTCATCTTGGAAACAATACCCGTAGTATCGGGAACCCGACACAGAAATACAATTAACCTAATTTCCTCTTTTGTCTCGTCTATTGCCTCCGTTTAAATTATGTTAATATGTGATCTTCACCGTGAAGGTTTTATCTTCGAGAGGAAATAATACAGCGGAACGTATTTAACTGGCTCCTCTGCACATATTCCTAAAAGACTTAAAAAATAATTGAATTAATGACTCAAAATGAAAATATGGCGCAAAAATGTGAATCAGGCATAGAAACTATTTTGCTCATACTCATTCAACCCCTTTATAACGACAGGGCTGTGTGCCACAGTACTACACTCACGTCTGCGTAAACTATAAACACATTGCGCAAACAAGCGAAGAATCGGACATACCGAATCTATACTCAGTAGAATAAATATAAGGCAAGGCCTTTACAACCTCATTTCTTTCTCTATTAGAAGGAACATCTTCAAAAGGACTAATAGGATCATACATAACTTTACTAGGCAGGGTAGGTAGCAGAGGCAGTGAAAGTGAACGTTAGTGCACATAGTAAAGGGATTTTAACTCACTTGGGTCGTAAGTTCTGCCTCTGATGAATATGACAGCCTAAGCAGTAAGGCACAATGGCCGCCCAAGTTTGCGGGGGATTTGAAAGCCATTCGCTTGAATTGCGTCTATTGGTTGGTAACCCGGGCTGGGGACTATCCACACTTGATGACACTTCTAAGATGACACACTTAATGTCATGTCTAAGGTGCCAAGTTATCTCATATTCTATAAGAATTATTCAACTAAGGTAGTATTGGAAGTCTTTACATATTATTTCATAATATAATAAAGTACAAGGGACTGATCACACTTGCGTGATTTTAATTGTCGGAATTTAAGATCGACTAACACCCGTCACCGACTATCCGAATCTCGTCTCCAGAAGTTACAGATAAGGTACAATAGCCGCCCAAGTTTGTGGGGGATTTGAAGGCCTTTCGCTTGAATTGTATCACGATATCAATCTTAGCATATGATTTATTAATTTATAGTATACAGGCTGTCTCAGAAAAGCAAAGCTGAAAATGTTGCATTGAGCATCTGGAACACAAAGCGCATTATGCTAGATCTCTAGAAGGAATATTCTCAAAATGAGTACAGAGTAACTATATAGGAGTAAGTATATAGAGTAACTAGTATAAGAAACTCTTTAATCGGGTAATAAATATATAAATAATCTTTTATTTATAGGCATCTGGGCCCTATGCGTAAGTTATAAACTGTAATGTGTGTATTATTACAGTTTATAACTCATACTATACATATTACAAAAGAGAAAATTCATGATAAAAAAAAGATATTTGTGCAGTTTGGTTACTTTTCCCAAAAAAAAAAAATAAAAATAAGTTAAGGTATTTGACTGACCCCTTGGCGCTTTTGGCAGGGATCCTTCTGCAGCGGGGTCATGGGTTCGATTCCCAGCTCGAGTCTGGGTGTATTATCAATGCGTATGTATTTACATATTTAAAAAAAAAATTGTGTATAACAGGCGGCTGTTACCTAGACATTAAGTTGCCTAACCTAGGAACAGACGTCCGTATATCATATTGTCCTATGTATTTATTTATGTATTACGAACGTTGAAAATAAGGTAACTTTTATAAACATTGTCATATAAACATTTAACTCCATGAATACTTTATTCGACACGACTGTCTTGGGTCTTAAGTGTGTCGTCACCCTAATCCATACAGCATCTTTAGCGTCATTAAGAGGGAGCAGCGGCTAATTAAAGCGCTCCAACATAATTAAAGGCCTCTTACGTGAAGAGGGGTTTAACTACGTAAACGTTTTTTGTACACTTAATAAAGCCATCGTCTTTTTCTGGTTTAAATGATAAGCAGAGAGCCCAGCACGAACTTTTCGAACCGAAGTAATTCAAAGAGTGGACTTTACTTAGGATAAAAATGTTCAAGCTAGGCCCACCGCATACCCTTCTTAGCGTAAAAGCGAGTTGCGTTAGCATTGATTAAAAAAGCGTGACACGACTAAGGATTGCCTCTTGTGGGCCTAGCAGGAACATTTTCATCATTAGTTTAATCGACTCGTCGACTTAGTACGGTTCCAGAAGTACCTCCTAGACCCTCAGATGCTGTTGGTGAGGTCTAAAGGTTTTGCTTGATTCGAACCCCAACCTCGTAGAAAAATAAAGCATACCTAAAGTATCCTTGCATGTGTTTCAACCAAGTCTTAACTCCAGAACCACAGATAGCATCACATTCTTCTATCATAATTGAGTCAGAAGGATCCAGTTTCTTTGCAAGTGAAAGTACTAAAAAAATCATATTAGGAATATTTTTAGATACGTTTCCTCCTCTATTAATGGGTGCGACAAGACTCTAATGGTGTCGGGATTGAAATCGGGTACCTTTTCGATATCAGTCCATCCCTTCTACCGACGAGCTATCGAGGTATGTTATATATTCATTCAAATAAACCTTTACATTATAATTTTTGAATGAGTTTATGTTTTATAAAAGGTTCACTGTGTCAGGCCGGTGCGGAGGCGGTTTGGCACGACAAGATGGACCGCCTCAAATACCTGCTCGAGAAACGGAAGAAGGAACACGAGGAAAAATATAAGGATACGCCGCTGTTAGTATACTGACAGATGCCTAGAAGAAATATAAAGACACGCCGCTGTTAGTATACTAATACATGCCTAGGAGAGGTATAATAGCACACTGCTGTTAGTATACTGATATATGCCTAGGGGAGATATAAATACACACCGCTTATATTATGCTAATAGATGCTAAGGAGAGATAAAAGAACACGCCGTTGTTAGTATGGAATCTTTTCTTTTCTAATTTAAATCTTTTTATTTTGAGTAAATCCTACAAAACTTTCTTATCCCTTAAAATTTTTATGACAAGCTTATGCAAATCGTAGGGGACCCAGCAGATATTTTCAGCTCAAACACCAATATCCGGTAGGAAGACCACCTCCATGGGAAGCGGCGGCTGCAGCGGGTCCTGGGACGACAGGCAAGGCAGCGAAAGTCCGAGCACCACAAGGAGCTTCAGCTTGTCCCCATGGAGCAGTCATAAAAGCAGCACTCCATCCATCTCTGTAGCATTCCCCAGCGATTGACTGAAAAAATATTATCTATATGACTAAATGGAAATAGACATTAAAAGCATTGCAAACTTTACCCGGGATAGCTACTTCAAATATCTTCTACGACCTAGCGTTATCCCGGTCTAGTACCAGGGTTTAATTCACAGAGCATGTTACTGTGCTAAATATATACACCCAGACTCGAGGTGGGAATCGAACCCTCGACCCCCGGGGCGGAAGGCAGGGTCACTGCCCACTGCGCCAACGGTGACCCGTTGACGACAAACATAAAAGAAATAGTGTAAATAACGCGCAGCTACCCAAGTGCAGCTTGAGGTCGGCGGCCGATTGCGCGGACTCGATGGCCTTGCGCTTGTGCATCTCCATGGCCTGCTGGCGCAGCAGCAGCTCCTTCTCCACGGCCGACAGCGTGTTCTGCAGCAGCCGCTCCTTCTCCTCCAGCCGCCGCGCCACCAGCCCCATCGACTCGATTTGCTGGTCGCGCGTCACCACCTGCCAAGTGGTCATGTTGTGTACCACATAACCCCCCATACACCACAACGTACAAACAGCTCAACATCTGGGATTGGTTCGCATAGCCATCTACGGGGGGTTTACACTGCGTACATAAACAATCATATGTAAAAAACTTAAGGGTCAATGACGATGATGATAGCTATTTTCGTTTCGCCGTCGATTAAAAAGCCCCAACGTTTTTTTAACTCTCGTGCGAATGAGGACTTACAGTTCTGGATTGTTTATTTTTTCTTTATCAAAGTTGCAAATTGGACTAGACACTACGTTGAGGAAATGGGTTATGTTGGGACTCTTTGTGTTCCGGATTCATATGTACAAGAGTATATTTTACAATCATTCATGAATGAATCATGTAATTCATTTTTTTTTTCAGAAAGACCTAGCGCAAAATGTATGGCTCGACCTGTACAAATTTATTACTCCATTAGGAAAATGATAATTTTTATAAAGAGAATCAATCACTGTTAACATTTTTATTCGGATATTATACAACTAGAATATGTTTACGCTCTATAATACTATTACTAAAATCTAATAACATAACAATTACAATTGACAGTTGACAGATATAAACCCCTAATTCCCGCCATTATTCCATAATCTTTCTCTTTTTTTTATATCTTTGACGACAGTGTACTTCTTATGTGCCAGTGCTGCCAGTATTACTCGCGAAAAAGGATGTTAGAAATGGCGACAACAATTTATTATTTCAAGTTTGACTACTAATCAATATTGAAGCCGCATTGAAGAAGCAAAAAGTATAGATGAAGTTTAAACCACAGTATATAAATGGTTTAAACTTATAATGTACTAAACGCAAGGAGTCTGTACATAAAAATTAAAGAAATCTTATTATGCCCGAGCCAGACATTTCATTTGAATGATCATTTCAATGATGTACTATGACCGGGGCATTTGTGTAGCTGGACAAAGTTTTGTAGTACTTTGTAGTCTTCAAGGACAAATATGTACAAACACTTTGAGCAATGTCTGGCTCCGGCATTAGAGACAAGGTATTGTTCACCAGTAAATACCCATCATATTTGCAAGCATCTCATCAGCAAAGGAAATTGGCAAAGAGTTTTAAGTGTTATATACTGAGTTTGTAAGTAATGCATATATTGATACGTAAAGCGTAAAGTTCCGATACTATTTAACGAAAATTGTTCTGATAGAGGAGTATGAAGTTTGTCACAATTTTAGTTTATCTTTATATAATAAGCAAATCTACAAATCACTGTCCTAGTTTCGTCAAACAGGAGATCTGTAGTAATATTAATTATGTAATTATAGCAAAATGTACTTACCCATTATTAACATTATCACCGGTAACGTTGCGAGGCAAGCCAGAAACACGGTCATCACAACTGGAACAGAGTAATTAATTTAGTATGGCATAGAAGAATATCATCTTTCTACACATCGTAATTTATAAACCTTGCTTTAAAAAAAATCTCTAGTAGGTATATTTATTTTTTAATTCATTGAATGTATTTAAAAGTCGTTTGTACAATGATTATTTATCTCTCTTGCCCTAAATCCTCCTCTACATTTTAGTTCTCTCATATCTATCAATTTGAACATATATATATTTATTAATTTTATATATTTTATTTAATACTATATACAGTTTACGTAATAGTCTATTATATTGCACTATTCTGCTCTGACTTCGTTAATTTCTTTCCCGTGAGGTTGTCTATTAGAGAATGCTATAAGCAATAAGACCGCCTTTGCACTTTAATTGTTTATTAATAACCAAATGTACTTTGTTATCACTTTATGTGTGCAATAAAGTATTTACCTATCTATCTATCTATGCCTTTTCCCTCCTAGCTAACTTTAACTAAGCTTAAATTAAATGTATATTTCTGGAGTGGGTTTGTCAGGGTCTGAACCGGATATCTTGTGAATTTCAGGCCAGTACTTCGATCGCTGAGCTATTGGGACTCTATATCTGACTTATTAAAGACATCCACTCTATTACAGCCCTTTTGAGTTGCTCAGATTTGAAGAGAGTAAAAAGAATGTTTAATTTCCGTCAGATTTAGAAATTTCCTTTGACGCGTTTCGCATTTAAATTCAGACGATGTTTTATTCAGATTGGGTTTGACAAGCTCTTTTAAATCTTCAAATATAAGGAAACCAACCACTAGTTTAGAATGTTTGAGATCTCCATAAAGAATACACTTGCACCCATTTCGCGTCGGTGGTCAGCCAGATGGAACACCTGCCCGTATACCCTTTATAGGAAAGCATTAATTTTAAACAATGATTTTTGGACTTATGCCTAAATACTTTATAAAAACATGTACTAATAAATTTACTCCTTCATAAATATTATCTTAAACGGCGTCTTCATCCGCGTCGAAACGATATAGGTATAAAGATTTACATATATAAATATACATATATACAGGACTATATGATACACGGACGTCTGTTCCTAAGGTAGACAACTTAATGCCTATGTTATATGTAAGCGACGTCTGTTACATACAAATATTATTTTTTAGAAATATAAAATACATATAGATAATACACCCAGACTGGAGGCAAAAATCGAACCCACGACCCCCGGAACGGAAGGCAGAGTCACTGCCCACTGCGCCAACGGGCCAGTCATATGTCGATAGCTCCCATGTAAATTATTGTAACCCCAAATTCCCAACTTCACAGTAGAGCTTTGTAAACATGTAAATTGAAATAAAATCGTCTTTATATAACACATTTGTGAATACAATTATATATTCAAAAATGACAATTACATTATTGTATACAATAACGTATGAAACATATATACATAATATACAGAGACATATAATTTAATAATTGTAATTCTTTGTCAAATGTAGTCGAAGTAACTTTTGCATATTGGACAAACCTCTGTGTTTTATAATATGCAATTTAACAATGTTTTATAATGTATTTTGTTACACAACTAAATAAAAAAAAAATATATGAATGTTATATTACAATTCAGTTGTTTATAACGCTCTATTGTAAAGGTGGGAAAATGGGATCACAACAACTTAGGTGGGGGGTATCGATATATCGACTCGATCAAGGATTTGCCAAATATAAATATCCAATAAAATTATATACTCAATATATAATAAGCATTATTAAAGACAGACGTTATTTTATTTGTAGACCAAATAATGCCTTGAAGAGATTTAGAGAGAAAAGTTAAATAAAAGTTAATTAAGGAGAATCGTGAAGTCGTGCTCTGAAATTCAATTCACCTATTACAGCTAGGTGAAATGGAGATCAGACATAGAAAAGAGGGAAGCACGACTGAACGAGTTCTTAATAAAGCCACCAAGACTTGTTGTATGTTCTACTAGTTGTTAACAGTGTCTAGTGCAATGTAAAGGGTTTTAATTGTTATGTAGTAAACCCTTTTTTTGTTTTAAAATAAAGAAGACTCAGAATATTTATTCTTTATTGAACACACATGTTACGAGGGCGACCTGCCTCGTCAGCACATAATGCCCACAACATGGGAATGTGCATCGAACACCATCCACGAAGTCACACGGTATTCATATTGCAGCAATTCCTTTCCTAATAACGGGAAGAAACGGACGCCTAAATTTTGTATAAACTTTTGTGAATCCGAATATATGTACAACTAAATGTATAATTTGCATCAGACATTCAGTTTTATTGAATTTCCAACGGCAGACGCCCCTCGCTCATATCTCACAGAAAAAAAAAAAAACATCATCAAACATCTCAAAGAAAGAGTAAACAAAACAGTAAAGAATAACAAAACATTAGTTTCTTATAGTGTGTGTTCGGAAATATGTTCGATGTTATTAAACTCAGCTATTCGAATTGATTCGCGCGTCCACCGCGAGGTGGCGCTAAGCGCCCGCGCCGGTATAGCAGTCAAGAAGTAGTTGAAAAAGTCGGAAGCAATCGTCAACAAAATGTTGACGTCAACGACCCGCGTCGTGCTACCCTTGTTAAGTAGTTTTAAGTTTTATTTACATTGGGGTTTGATGTAAAAATATTGAAGACATTTGTTTCTAATTTAATATCGCATTGGGACAGACAGTAATAATGATATTATACAGTATTCAGCTAAAAAAATGGTAAAAAAATTGTACATTTCAAGAAAAAGCCGACGAAAATTTTCACCATTGGGTAGTCTAGAATCATGTACTGAACCCATGGGAGGCGTATCCGGTACAAACTGTAAATCTTCTTCCTACCGTTATCCCGGTCTATTATCAGGATCTGCTTAGAAAGCTGCAGAGGAGGTGGCTGTGTGGCGAGGTAAAATGACTAATTGCGTGGATCTAACCAGTTAACTTACAGGTAAGGAGGAAGATCCACCCCCTGGACAAAGATGATATGATTACACAATATAAAAAATTTGGGTATAATTTATTATAAGAGAAAATAAATTTGTTGTCATCTGTTTGAGATACAGCTTACAACTTTTAGTACAATAACATCGATAGATTTCAAACCGTATCGGATAATTTAAATAAAACTCCTGTAAGATACCTGAGAACATATTTCGGTCATTTCGGTCAGACAACTCAGTGTTTGTACATTTTTGTCCTTGAAGACTACAAAGTTCTATAAAACTTTGCACCGCTACACAAAGTCTCCGGCCACACTAAATGGTCATTGAAATTATCAATCAAATGAAACTATTTCTGGCGACGGCATACACACACTTAACTTTACAACACGCATTGTTGATATTCTTCTTAGAGGAATGGGAGACACTAAAGCTTTCACTAAACGAAATTTGGTGTTAAAGTGTATTATCCGCTAAAATGACAATTTTATATGTCCTCCTTCATATCCTTTTTCTCCATCCTTTTCTCCTACTCCTGTCTTTCTAATTTGAGATAGCGCCACGCCTGTAGCCGAATTGGGCCGGCGCGTCCGGGTACCAGTACCTCTTTCTCACACGAGATCGACGTAAAGTGGCGGCAATGCTGTCACGTCAAGTAATGGTTGTTGTCGCATTTCGTTCGATTTGTGAGACTTCCCGGTGGCCTAAACTTGTCATTAAAGGCCGGCTACATCTGCTAGCCCTCTGGTTGTTTACATCTAAACTAAAAGTTGTGCCAGGAATGACCTATATTTGCCCTTGATTATAAGTCCTAGTAAGGTGCATAAACCATTTTAAAATCTAGGAGGTCCAAAGACCTACCAGGTTTTGAATTGGTTAAAGTGACTTCCTAGGTTTTGAAGCGGTTACGAGGCAGTGAAGACACTTACTAGGTATCGATGCTTAAATATTTCTATTTTTATCCGAGTTTAAAGTTGGAAGGAAGTATTACTAGATTATGCAATAAAATTACTTTAGTGAAAAGTGTCCCTTACTAGGTTTTGAAATAGGGCAGACGAAACAATTGTTTAATCAGAGGCCGTCCTTTGAGTCCATCTTTAGGTGACTAATTTTAACATCGGTTTTCAAATATCCAGACTAAGCCGCGGGGTACAGCTAGTGAATGTGTAAAAGCGTAATTTTCGACACTTATCATCTATATATTTCGAATAATTTAATATATATATGTAAATCATTACTTATTTACTTAAAACGTCACAAAATTAACATTCGGCCAATATGGCAACATTAATTTGTTGTATGTCCGGTGATTTTATTCAAGAGTATGGAGATTAGAATAAAAGGAGTAACGTCTCTGTATATTAAAAATGTTCGTCGAATTATGAAAATTAGGGGGCGCCACATGCAGATGTGCCCCCCCCCCCTTTGCCGTGAATTTCATTCATACCTCAACATTTGCCTACACTAACCACTGCCATTCTGGAAGGTTATTGGTCAATTAATCTACTATTGCTAAGCTACCACATACGAAAGGGACCATCTAGTGCTCTACTCAGTGGTTCGCGTGGGCTCTTCTGTGTATTAAGAGGTAATCTAGTCTTCAATTAGGACACTCCTTAGATATCAATATGTTTGATTGCACGATCGTTCGAACTAAGTTCGATCGTATCGCGCATTTGCTTTCTCAGATTATGCTATTAGGACGACGTCTAACGCAATGTTTTGCTCGACGAATAACAAGTGCAGTAGCCAATTGTGTAATGTTTATCAAAGAAGTTTTCGCGATTCAATTTGTCTGTCAAATTCCACTTGTAGGTGTAGTGAATCTTTAGGGTCCCGTAGTACTAGAAGAAACCCGTATAGTATGGCACGAACTCAAGTTAGAACACTGCTTAAGGTGGGTGATGTTAACTTTGGATTTAATATATACGCATATTTTCATAGGTTTTACGCAATTATGACCTGTGGCCTTATGTAAACATAAGTTATGTTCCACGTAGAGTGATGGAAGGTCGTGGCCTTCGACATCAGTCGTTCCAGAGTCTGGATAGATCATGATATTTCGTTTGTAAAAAAATACTAGGTACTTCTGTAGGTATGCCTAATATTTCCGTTTCCCCTGCTACTAAGCGTAAAGCCAGTAGTTCGTGCAATAACAGCCCTCAGGGATTACCCAAAAATTATTAAACGTATTAAAGGGGGTAGGGTAACACTAAAATGGACATTGTGTGATAAAGAAAGGAGAGGGGGGGACTACCGACGCCCATGGACAACTGCAACGCCCGAGATTAATATGTTTAACAACAAATAATAGGTCTGACACACAAATAATGTCGGACACACAAATAACATGTCTGACACACATATAATATGTCGGAAACACAATTAATATGTCTGACACATAAATAATATGTCGTAAACACAATTACTATGTCGGACACACAAATAACATGTCTGACAGACAAATAATATGTCAGAAACACAATTAATATGTCTGAAACACAAATAATATGTCGGACATTAATATTTGTTTTATATTGTAATTAACCTGTTAGTTTTTAGATTACATTCTTGTGCTAGGGTTATTTACCAAATAAACGTTGTATTGTTATTATTAACTAATGGGACCGGGCTTAACTATTTTTTGTCTAGACATTGAAAACGCTAGGGTAAGGCAGGGTCACTGCCCACTGCACCAACGGGCCAGCCAATTATTGGAAAAGGATTCTTTCCAAGATAGGAAAAAATAGTTCAAGAGGGCAGTGGACTTCATAAGGCTGAAGAAAGGAAGACATTATTATTATATATCTTCAGAGGAAGTCCTAGATTAATCATCGGCCGGCATTTGAGTCGATCGCTATATTAAGTTCTTATCACGGCTGGGTATACATGGTAGTCCCAATCTAACACCAGTTTTCATCACCTGACCACCTCTGTTTCGAAAGGCACGTAAAACAGTGGGTCCCGGTTAATGTCACCGAATTATATTAGTCCTCACAGCGATTGTGTGGGTTCCGGGAATGACGGTAGCGGCAGTCGGTCATCTTAACTCGCCTGTCTCGCTGCATTCTCAAGTACTTCAAGAACAAGCGAGTATACGAAATGTAGCTAGAAAATTTGGCGTATCTTGGTGGACTGTGTGGAATGAACTTCACAGAGATTGGGTTTACACCCTTATTATTTTAAACCCATTCAGAAACTCAGTGTCAGTAAATACGTGCGTCCACGCTAGTATGTCCATGCGTTGCGGACATAATAGGGAAAGTTTCTCTTAACCTCACGCAGTAGATGATAAATATTTCTATTTAACGTTATTTTCTTTCATATATAATCATCATCATAAACTCGTCGACATGTGCATTCTGTCTGTCCTAACCTATGGTGCAAAAACTTGGTCACTAACTGTAATAATGTATATAGCTTGAAATATAGTACATAAACTCCAATTACATCAAATGTCACTTCTATGGAGTTTGGTTGAGCGCTTTGAGAAAATTGTTTTCATTTGGGTACTTGCGTGTTAATCTCTAAACTTACATATAACGAAATATTGAAAGAAAAAACAAATTTGCCCTAATGTGGTACCTAGATACTTTACCATTAAGGGAAATAGCCTAATACCCGTGGGAGCGCTTTTTTGCACAAACAGAGAATACTTTTACAGTACCTCGATCACTTTTAAATAAAAATTCTGTACTGAATCAACTATTATTATTCTTATCTATGACCCGGTGGCCTAAAAACTCGTCATTAAGGGCCGGCAGCGCATCTTGCTGGCCTTCTGGTCGTGCAGATGTCCATGGGCGCCGGTAGGCACTTCGGTGCCTGCCGCCTGCTCGTCTGCCCCCTTGTATCATAAAAAAATAAAATAAAATGACCATACAAATTTAATTATTATTCCGCGCAATGTTTGCTTGGACGCGTTAATCTCAGGAACTACAGGTCCAATTAGAAAAGTTTTTCAGTGTTAGATATAGCGTTATTTATCGAGAAAGGCTTTTTATTATCACCCTAAATTTTTTTACATAATTTTATGCGGAGGAAGTCGCGGGTATACTAGTTATAGATTCGAATGTAAAATACAAAATAAAGTGTGTTCCTCAAAGTTTTTAGCACGGCTTGGTAGATAAATAACGATGAACATACAACGTTCTTTGACAACACACGCGCGGCAAATATTATATTTCGCCCGGAGCGCGGATAAAGATTTGAGATGATATTTACGTTTCGTCTCCAAAAACGTAAATCTAAAATAAACAGGCAATACCTGACTGCGTTTCTACGACTGTTGGATTTGTACAACTTCTCGCTGGAGGAAAATTTCGTGTCGTCAAAGTATAATCAAACACGTAATGTTGTTACATTTTCGATAGATTTGCACGGATAGTTTCTAATTGCGATCACAAATGTCTATTCGAAGTTTCCCATTGTTGATAGATCGTAACAAATAAATCACATCTTAGTAGTAAACACTAATGTAATAACACTAAATTCGAAATTAAAGAAAAGAACCCCGGGTATGTTCGGTGGATTCAGTAAATGAAATCCCTACGCCTAAACGAATTTTTCGATAGGGCTAGATAAAAGCAGTCTAAGGGTTTTCGCAGGCTAATTCTTACGCGGACGAAATCGTAAGATTTAACTAATGTTATCTAAAATTATCTATCTGTAACCACGATACATAATTATTTCTATATGATTTAAGCTGGCCATAACAAGCAAGGCAAGAGATAACATTCTCGTCCGGAAACACTGAAGATAGAAGCTAAAGGTTTTTGATTTCAAAACTAGAGGTATTAGAATGCAGCTTTATACAAGATCTATTCAGACAAGTTGTTGGTGAGTCTAATATAGAGAAAAAAGAAGTCAAAGCCGTCTGTCAGAACCTTAAGTAATTTATTTTAGTTAAAGTTTAATATTCAAAGTTAAATCTTTATAGCAGTAGTCATTTATCGATATTCTGTCCCTTGGCGTGAAGTTATAACACAACTTGCGGCGCGCGTGCGCGGCGGTGGTTTCGGGTGACTAAGTGATATATGGGCTCTAAGGAACCCTTACGCGTCAGAGCGGAACAGACTTACACGCGCTGCGAGCATCCAAGACCATTGGCTTGTCAATTTAATGAGTTAAAAAGGCAGCATTTGTTTTAAATTTCCCATATATACTTGTAACATGTTATAAAACCCATATATCATTTTTAACGATTCAGACGCACGGTTCATATGGTTCTAACGGTAGCGCATTCAAGACCAAGACAAGCTTACTCCCAGGAGTTGGATCTTCCTTTATCTGTCCACTACGAAAACCTTTATTCTGATTCTTGAAGGCGTCTTGCAGCCTCGGGGAGCATAGATGCTTCAGGCTGTCTTGTCTAGACTGTCCTTATAGCTATAATTGAGATAGACAGCATGCCTATGAATAAGTCATAGAATTGAAGTGAATTGGCGTGGACTGAGAACAATATTATGTTAGAGCCCTACCTCACCACAACGCCATGGCGACGTCACCAGTTACGTATCCAAACAATTCATATTAAAATTTAGGACAGGTAACTAACTTGGCGACGGTTTGGCGACATCGCTAAATTGGAAGCGTAGCCACGTTTACTATTGCCTATTCGTTTAGCAACCGCTGATATCCATAACTACATAGCCCGCTACGTCACCATGGCGTCTCGGTGGGGTAGGAGCCTTGAAGAAACGCGAGCAAAACCGACGCCAATAACATGTATAAAATATTCTTAATAAAACAAAGATCCGTGTTTGCTATAATGTTCGCGATGTTCATAGCAATCAAAGGGGCCGTATAAAAGGCTTTAACTAAATTAATTTCGCTGATGATCTTTATGCAAAATTAAATTACGACTTTGGAGGATACCAAATTAGTTTGACCTGGACCATAGTTGCCATCGTGAGACGATTGTTCAAATATTTGTAGATTTAGTCAAGACGCGGCCGTAAACTGAAGATACTGCCCGGTATTGTCTCAAAGAGATTAGTTTCCTGACAATTCTGTTTTCGTCGTTGTGCGGATTAATCTGGGATGATGGAGGCGTAGATGTTAAATTATTAATTAAAATTTAAAATACTTTCATACACTGAATCCGTATTGCTCACATAATTAAAGTTTTAGAATTATATTGTTTTTAAATTTTCTTAATAATTGTATCGCAGAAAATAACTTTACGGGAAATTGCCAACGGATTGATAGTCAGCAGATATTTTTTTTTTCTAAATTACGAGTGATAGATAGAAAACGGGGTACTCAGTACATTCTTATCTTGAAGATCCTTATTTTGTACTAGACTTGGAAACCCCAAGAGTGGCAGCTTCTTTCAGTAACTCGTTGTATGAAGCAAGAAAATAACATTTGTATAAAAGAAACTAAATGACTATAGTTAGTGTATTTATATGGTCATAAGCGCAAATACAAAAATAATGCCGGCGTCCGCGTCCCTTAAATTATCTATGATAGATGTTCTACATTCCATGGCATAGACGGTCTATGGCAGATCATTTATTTATTTTTATTATTGGTGTATGTCAATGATGAGTTACATACGTAAACCTACTTTTTATTAAAATTTTTACTTTGTAGATAGATAGATAGAGAAATTTATTTGACCAAAACACAGACTTAAAATTTTACAATACAATTTTTAAAACTTAAAATAGTATTCTAGTGTTTCAGTCAAAAAGGTCACCGTCTCAGCATAATGTCACAGTCGTACCGTAATGCTGATTTTCAGACAGGACCTTCATGACGCTACGGACTCCCACGGCCCAGTTTATCTTAAAATAAAATGCTTCATTGTACATAGTTCTATGTCGAAAAGAGAAACCTTTGTCGGCTGTATAATATTATATTCTATCCAATTGATTGAGTAGAACCATATCATATCACCATTCACGTATTAAATAACAAGCAAACGATTGTAATTTAACACTTTCACTTCGATAGTTTGGCAAAAAAGAAATAATAATAAAACCCTTATAAGTTAGACATCTATACAAAAATATCTATTTCCAAACAGGTTATTTATCTAAATACAGGGTGTTGGGGCCAACCCTATAAGTTACTAGTATTGCTAGTACTGTTTACTAGTACTTGTGGCGGGCGGCCCCGCTATTCTATAACATTACATATCTTAAGATACTCATTTAGAAATTTATAAAAAATACAACAAAACGTGGGCTATTTATTCATGATAGTGTAAGTATAAATTAGTGAGTAATATTATGTTTGTGATTGCGTTCGTCTGTGTATGTACTGGTGTGTGTGTGTGTGTATGTGTGTCCAAAGTCCAATATCTCTCTTTTAAATACATGCCTAAAATTGAAATATTCTAACGTCACACCAAGGGGCCTCCCCCTATACAAAACGTGACCATCTGTAAAAAGAAGGAGGGAGGGGGTTAAAAGTCGTAAAATTTGTGTGACATAATTTATTGATTATGGACGTGTAATAGTCTTGAAATCCTGGGAGTGGAGGGAACTTGCTGACAGCCAGACGGACGGACGGACCGACCGTAACTATAAGGGTTCCTAGTAGTATTACGGAACCCAATATAAGTTTCTAAATATATTTTTGAATTTCGAACTGACCATCTCATAAGGTTATATTGAACAAATATCGATAAATATGATTCGAAGTAGGACTGCAACCCTTCAATTTTGCACTCTAAAAACAACTCTGGACAACTACTGGTCTCAGGAACCGTTCCGAAAAATCATTTCCGATTTGTGAAATTCTTGCAATTGTTAGATAGCCCATTTATCGAGGAAAGCTATAGGCTATATAATATCACGCTAAATTTGAATCTATTTTTTTTTACCTAATTTTAAGCGGACAAAGTCGCGGGCACAGCTAGTATTGTTGGGCGGTCCCAAATTCGTTTTTTTTTAAAAACACGGTCATCTGCTCCTAAGGTAGGTTAATATCTGTGTTATATATAGGTAACAGCCGTCTAAGACGCATTTTTGTGAATACGTACAGTGCGCTCAGTCTAAAAATGCACACTCTGCCAAGTTACACCTTTACATGTAAAAATAGGTATGAATTCAGTAAATAAAAATTAGATAACACTTAAAATTAAAAAAAAAGTCATTTGGTTCGAAAAAAAACGTATACTTTAAAAAAAAAAAAAAAAAAAATAGCGTATACCTGGAAAGTTTTGAATTTCTTTTTTTTTTGTAAGATTTGATGTTATCTTTCTGGATTTCAACTTAGCCACCTCGTATTTCTGCCTATCGCACCGCCATATTGAAAAATTGGTACGTAAAAGCAGTTTTTAGACAACATATCCTTCCCGACAAAAAACAGCTTTATATTCAAAACTAGCTGTTACCCGCGTCTTCGACTGCGTAAAGTTAAACTTGCCCACCGACTCAGACAGACAGACAGACATTATCATGAACTCATCGAAAAATCCGTTCTTAGCGGATGTCTCCTGATTTAAAAACTACCTCATAAATATATAGCTAGACACCTGTTTCCATATAATTATTATACAAGTGTGGCCCGGATGTCTAGTTTCTTAAAAATGTGGCCCGCCGGCATCTAAATTTTTAACGATGTGTCCCTTACCTGTCAAAAGGTTGCCGAGCCCTGCAATAAATGATTATATATCTATGTATTCCTCACCAACGCATCTTTGACTAAGTGCTGATGCCGGCGCCAGACATAGCTTCATTTGAATGATCATGTACTGTGACCGGGGACTTGGAGTAGCTGCGCAAAGTTTTTTTAGAACTTTGTAGTCTTCATTGACAAAAATGTACAAACACTTTGAGCTATGTCTGGCTCTGGCACGAATCTAGCCCGGTTATTAAACTCACGCGTATGTTATATCGGTCATCCAGACTTTAGGTACAATTTTACGAAAATTTGGTGCAATTATAGTATATATATGGAGGACGGTGTGCAAACGGTAATATTCTTTTACAATTTGTAATATTATTATATTACATATTGTAAAAAATATGTTAAAACAAAAACCACACACACACCAATGCCAAACGATTTACACTACTTTGGATCATATCAAAGCGTAATCGTGACAACCGTATGTTAGATTAATTGTCAAATTTTTTTTATGTGAATAGAATAGTGTGTAATATAAGTCGTTTTACGCAAAAAGGTTTGTGGGCGAATTTCGACCTGCCAACAATCTCTAGTTTTAATACTTTTGTATATTATTAATATTGCATATTATATAAAAAATATTAGCATTTGCGGCAGCTCGCTCAGGGCGCCCGTGTGCGCCTCGGTCGTGCCGAAGAAGAAGGCGAAGTTGACGATGAGCGCGACGTCCACGTAGAGGAACTGGAAGTCGGTGAGGTTGGAGTCGAAGTAGTAGAGGAACGCGACGGAGAGGAACTCGGTGAGCGAGTAGGCGATCATGAACTTGAAGACGCCGAAGCTGGTGGCGAGCGCGGCGCGGCCCTCGCGCAGCACGCGCGCCACGCACGCCACGTCGGCCGTGGCGGCCGTGAAGGGCGCCGCCACGCTGCTCTCCAGCTCCGACAGCGAGATGCCGGCGTGCGCCGCGCGCAGCGCGCCGCAGTCGTTGGCGCCGTCGCCGCACATGCCTGCGGGGGAATGGGCAATGCGTTTAAACTATTTTTTAAATAGTTTTTTTTTTTTTTTTTTTTTTTATTATAGAAAATATACATTACGTGGATTTTCCCCCGCATCTGAGTATCATTGAACCGGTCGTAGACACTTCGGTCTGTGTAAGTATCTTCACCACGTACTCTCGCACGTTCGGCTTCTGCGTGCAATAAAGCCACTTCAGCGGCCAACCTTTTCTCTACAAGCTTCCTCTTCAACTCAAACTCTTGTAATTCGAGTTCGGCAAGCTGTTGTTCCGCTAACAGCTCCACTTCTCTTATTCGTTCTCTGGCTCTACCACGTTGTAAACATATTGATGACGCGCGTCAATATTTAAATATTTTCGTTTGGTGCCATAATGAGTAGTTGACATGATACGAGCAGTAGATAATAGCCCCATTGTTCACGAAGATAGTGGAACCCATTATCGATGACCACCTTCATCTATGCCTAGAGAAGCATCAGATTAGTGACCGGTAGTATGGTGACCGTCAGGGTAACTTAGCTGGTGATCTTCTAAGAGGCCATTAACAGCTAGGAGGAGGCGTTGGCCATTCGTTTGAATGCAGCGAAAGCTTTCGGTCGGGTCTGACGTAAAGCGCTATTATCAAAGCTGCCTTCCTACTGGTTTCCTGAGAAATTGTACGATTGGACCACCAGTTTTGTCGGATAGAAGTCTCTCGATATTAGACATAAGTTTGTATATATAATTCTTGATAAAATAATTAAAGCTAATCTAACTTCATAAGAAATTGTTTGAGCAACAGCCCGTAATGGCCACACTTTTAGAGTGGGGGAGGATAATCAAAACGTCATATTGTGTGAGAACAAGCAAGTAGGGGAGTCTAAAGCTTTCTAACCTCACATAAAAAAAAATTGTCCTTTAAGAACAAGCACCATAAAATAATTTCAAATTATATGTAATTGAAAGAATCTGTGGTTTTCTTGATCATGTATCACACCAAGGAGGTTCCTAAAGTGTGACAATCTGTGACAAGGACGGGGAGAGAGGTTATAAAATCGTGAAATTCATGGAACTTACTTTATGGATGGCCCACTTTTTTAAATGACCCCATGACTCTTTTTGACCCCTGACCTCTCCCTGTCCCCTGACTTTTTTTTTTGAATAACCCCACAAGCCTTTAAGTTTAGTTGAAAGCTAAAAAGAGAGGGATTAACGTCCATATTGTCTTAAATTCATTAAAAGTGTCGAAAATTATTTAATCCCATAAAAAAGAGTATTAAAGTGGTTTTGAAAATTTGCGGAAGGCAATCTCTCTGGCCGGAAGTAGGTTACCGCACCTGTTTCCGGCCCAACCCCACAAACTATGCCATCATTTGTCTATTGAAGAAGCTAGTACATCATATTAACTTTTTATGATAGACTAACCATCACTCGCGACCTCGCCCGCTTTGAATTATTGTGTTCATTCTTAACGTATGAAAGAATAAAAACTTTATTAGTACTAGAACACATAATAAAAATAACAAAAAAATAGACAACACACAGAAATATATGCTACTAATATTATAAACGCGAAAGTTTTGTACAAACTTTCGCGTGGATTTATGGATGCATGTTTGACGCTCTTTCACGGAAAAACAACAGAATGAATTTTAATAAAACTACAATAATATAGTTTACACATCAGAATAACATATAGGCTATAAATTAAAAAGATATTGTGTGAATTGTCTAAAATATAACTATAAATGTCAAGTAAGTAGGCAAGCTATTCTGACGTGTGCTGCAAAAACTGTTAGAGTTACACTTATTCAGTATATGAAGGAAATGTTTATCTTAAATAGTTTACAAAAAAGCCCGTGACAGCATATATCTATCCTTCATGTTTAAGCCATTAACGCCAAAATAGTGAACCATTATAGAACGGGAACGGGAAAGGCAAAAGAAACGGAAACAGGGACAATCTTATAGGATAATAGAATGTAGTAAATTGTAAGTACGAAGTAACCCATCGTTAGGGCAGGACACCGTTTGCCGGGTCTGCTAGTTTATTATGTTTCTGTGTGTACTTTTTTTACCGATATAAATACTGTTTCTTTTATTTCATTCTCCTTATTTCAGGGAAGGTTTAAAAGAAAAGAAAGAAAGAAAAAGTCAAAGATATCATTTATAAACGCAGATTTATTCGTTACTTTAGAATACTCCAAATAGATTACATTCGTACTAAACCTTTTGACTCACGTGCCGTGTAAATTTATTATTTCATAAAACATTCGGCCAGTGTCATGTTTTATGGAAGACATAAAGGAGTTAATTGGTACTACTGAGACGATCCTTATTTCGGACAAGACAACGTCAGACCGGTCTGATAATGCCTTTATAAATAATACTAGATTATAAGAATGTATTTGATGAAGATGTCAAAAGAACACCGTCTGGGTTGGCTCGGCCATGTCGAAAGAATGGGAGACAATCGCGGCGTCAAGATGGCGTGTCTTGGACAACCGGTTGGTTGACGACCAGTTGGGTGTCCCAGGTATCGCTGGAGTGATCTTCGCCCTGGAAACTGGCAAGAGACAGCGTAGGACTGAGACAAGTGACGCGAAATCCTGTCGGAGGCCAAAACTCATTTTGTGATGCTAAGCCGCTCCAGTATGTATGTTAGAATGTATTCATTTAAAATTAACTACTCTAAAAATTTTAAAAGACACAGTATATTCTTTCATTAGAAGAAGTATTGATTAGTAATTTACATACATATATTATTAGGAGAAACATAAAGAGACATTGTGAACCCGTGTACACCCCGATGTTATTCGTTCGATTCTCATTGATTATTATAAACTCGGGGTCGACTACACGCAGTTGTGATAATATTCTATCATCTATTAAGGGTTACATTGCTTTGCATAATTCCGTAATTTAAAGCATGAAATATGTGCAGTGCTGTATTGCTAGAAACATGAAACTGAAGTAAGTCAAACAAAGATATTGTATTGCATAAATAATTTATTCCAATACACTTTAACACTTTACAATCTAAGCGTACCGTGGTACTAGACCGGGATAACGCTAGGAAGAAGATATGGATAACTTAATCTCCTATCTATATTAATATAAAAACTAAAGAGTTTATCTTTTTGTTTGCCTGAACGCGCTAATCTCAGGAAATATTGGTCCGCTTTGAAAAATTCTTTCAGTTTTAGATAGCTCATTTATCGTCGAAGGCTATCGGCTATACATCATCACGCTGAGACCAATACGAGCGGAGCACCAATGAAAAATGTTTCAAAATCGGGGGGGTTTTTTCTTTTGAGAGCTTCTAAAATTTATGCGGACGGAGTCGCTGGAAACGGCTTGTATTCTATATTAGGGACATGGAATGAATGGACTTTGACTCCAGTTCACTTGTTAACACTTGTAGCACAAATCTAAAGCGAACGCCACACTAGTAACTTTATCAATTTCTCCTTCCACCGCGTAGTCACTGCCTAAGTTGGCAAATGGGGGCAATTTATCAGGTAACCAACCAAGGTACCATTCAGGCAACTCGGCAACTTCCGCATATTAAAGTGCTGCCAAATTTTTATAGACTCGCAGGAGTCCCTGCTAATTTCCATGGTACTCTACGATGTTAATCTAATGATAAAACGGCATGTTCCGTTTAATTTTAACGGCGACACCCATAAAACGTACATTCACGAACCTTTAAACAACTTCCTCGGCACCTTAACAACTATTGACTGCACACGAAAATGTGTCATATTACTATAGTAGTAAAGGCAAAAATATCACTAGTACTAAAAATACTGTTGTCAGTAGTCAAATTCATGTTTGGATGAACCTTGTTTGCACGATGATGCTGTAAAAACGCTTCATTCATTATTTTATAACAATGTCCTAAAGAGACGTAAACTCATATTTTATGGTCGTTTGTTGTAAACTAGTTCCTTAATAAAAGAACAAGCTTTGACCGGCAACTTTGTCCGCGTTCTTTTCTTCGACTTTTATACATACTTTAAACCATGGGTTAGGTAGTTTTAACCCCTTTGAAATTTCATTTTCATGACAAAAAGTAGACTATATCCCTCCAAAGTCCTATTTATCTCTATATTGAATATTAATCAAAATCGGTTCAGCGGTTTATTCGTGAAAACGGATTAGTAGAAATAAAAGTAACAGTTATGGCTACTTTCACATTTATAATATTAGTATCGTTACTAATTTTGAGTAAATTTACTTTTACTCTTAATTTTCTTCTTCCTGTAATGCCGGAGCCAGACATAGCTCAAAGTGTTTGTACATTTTTGTCCTTGAAGACTACAAAGTTCTACAAAGCCTTGCGCAGGTACACAAAATCACCGGCCACACTACATGATCATTGAAATGATCATTCAAATGAAGCTATGTCAGGCTCCGGCATAAGGAGAAGGATGACAGATAGTTTTTATTTTTTCCTGAAAAACACTTATGGGACCGCTAGTGTGAGTATAAAATAAAGTACACACCTTAGTCCCGTAACTCGTAAACCTAGGATATTTTACCTAACTTGAACCCAGTATTTTACGGTTTTCATTATCCATTTCTACCACTGAGTTACAGTAAACAACAAACATTAAAGTCATTTTACGACACAACATAGTCGATGGAGCAAAAAATGTCACATTGACATTGTTTTAAAAAGCTTATCGTTAAAAAGGGGAAATCGGCTAACATATGGAGGTATATGATAAAGACCTCATGGCTACGTTGACGATTCATAGGCCAACCGTCTATTAAAATAATTTAACCTCGAAGTAAACGTTAACACTCGTTATTGTCTCACTCCTAATCAGGTCACATATTAAAAAGAAATGTTCTAAAAAGAGACAATTGTTTTTACTTTACTCCAAAATAACTAATCTCTGCGTTACTTCATCGTTGCGTTGACGATTCATAGGCCAACCGTCTATTAAAATAACTTAACCTCGAAGTAAACGTTAAAACTAGTCATTATTTCACTCTTAATCAGGTCATATTATAAAAAAAAAATTACAAAAAAGAGACATGATTTTTTTTTCACTTCACTCCAAAATGATTAATAAAAAATACAAATTCACAAAATTTAGTACTACTATGTACTATCCCACAAAAATATTGAACGTAAAGAAATTGACATATTTCAATTTTAATATTAGACTGTACTTTTTTTGTAGGTATAGGTTTTAGGGAATGCTGTTTTATATGTATACAACTCAAGTCTTTCATTTCAAATAATATTGAGACCCAATTGTTAATAAGAAGACATAAAATTAAAATGTGGTCCCTGGAGAACGCCGAACATAATACAGAAGTACTTTTACAAAGCACGTAATGTGTAATACACATTATTAACACCCTATCATATTATAGATTATATAATATAACACATAAATAGGCCATAAATTTTATGATCATGAAAAAATAACTAAGATTAGCCGTTATACTTTTTTACGTAAGAGTTTTTGCTTAACATAAGACAGTTGGTTTAAAATTGTACATGATGGATTCATTTATTGTCAATGAAGAAACACTGAAGTCAAACACAGGGTTTTTATTTTATCTTAGGATAATTTGTGACCATAATTCTGGACATTTTTTATGATCATTTTACAATTTTCCATAATTTGTTTTTTTGTGATAAATTATATAAAAATGTATCCAGTATTGAGTATAGAAATTTCACTTAACTAACATGAAATAAATAATAAAATAAAAGTACCATTTGACAATTTCAAAAAGAAAAAAAGAGAATGGATAAAGTTTCCAACTTTAGAGTCAATTTTCTACCACTGGTTCTGATGGTTTCGAATAGATAAAACTTAAATCTAAGATATAATGTAAAGAGACTTTATGCAGAGATTCGCAGAACAATATTGTACATTATGATATTTTAAAGTTATTTTAATACATCTTATTATAGTATTGAATTTTACAACAAATTTGATTCCTTTTTTAATCTTGGCGTTTTATATGGTGTTAGATCGTTGAGAAAATATAGACAATGGTGGCACTGAGTCAGTCAATCATTGGCATTAGTATGAGGAGGTGGGGAATAAAATAGCAATATAAAATAATAGAAACTAAAATAATCGACCATATAAATTTCCTTTAAGCTAAGGAAGCCTGCGGTGGCATGTGAGCAAATAACATAATTGTTATCATATCTTTGAAAAAATAGAAATTTATTAATATAGAGCTTACCTAATCCAATAATAGGAGCAATAAAAATAAATTTAAACCTAAGGGAAGACAAAAAATTAAAAGCTTGAGAAACGCAATTTCTAAATAAAAAACGCAGTCTCATTTCCGAGTAGAGAATGAGTAAATATCAACTCTTATACTAGTATATACGAGTAGACATGAGTAACTCTACCTTGAAAGTAAAATTAAAACATGCAATCAGCACATGTCAATTTTACAATTACAGGGTTGAAGGTACTTAAAATTGAGATGTAATTTATAATAATTATTGTCATTTCATAAAACAAAATACAGTTATACATAAAATTTAAAAAAAATTTCATGTTTTCATTTGGTTTGATTTATTTTGTAAAAAAAAATGATTTTAAAAAACATTGTGAAAATATAAATATTATTCCGTGTTACACTAATGTACGAATAATATGACAAAAAAAATGTATATTAAAATAAGAATGCCGCAATATAGATGCTACTTCATATAAACCATAGGTCCGACTTTTAAAAAGTAAAACTAAGTAAAAAAAGTAATTCCTAATCGCGAGGTTAACCTACCAGAAATGAAGCTTAATTTATGTATGATTTCTAATAATAAAGGCTGGGGTGTCCCTAAGGGGTGTATGTTGGGACCAATTCTGTTTCTTATTTACGAGTACAAAAAGTATTCTAAATGAGAAACAGGAAAACTTCATTGAATCAATGCGGGACTGGAACTGGTAGATACGACAGAAAAAAAACTTTTTAAGCCTCTAGATACTAATTTCATAAAAATAGTCTATACTGTAGAAACATCAGGCGACTACAGAACACATACAGAAAAATCATTTTTTTTAATTCGTATTTTGTATCGCACATACGTGATTGTATTTTGGTTTTTCTCTCGGGTTAACTTTATTTTTTCTTTAGGATAAAACAATATCAAATATAATTTTATGTATAAAATCAATAATATAATAAACCCATTTGCAAAAAAAAAACGGGCACCCAAGACTTTTCGCGTATAAACTATGGAAATCTTAAGCAAAAATGTTTTGTACGCATTAAAATAATTATAAATAATTATCTACTTATTAAAAATTACCGACGATAAAAATAAAATTTTTCAGATTTCAAAATTTCAAAGTTATTTAAAAATATTATATTCGATTCGACAAGTTACTCGCAGTTTATGAGATATTGTGCAATAAATAAATAACAAAGAATTCTTGTAATTTTAATACGTTAACATTGATGTAAAATTGTTTTAATTGGTTATTTTTTGTGTAACTTTATACCGTAATACCTCAGACAAGACAATTATCGCTGATAATGTAGTGACTATTCTTCAAGGAGGTTGTACTCAATGTTATGTGACGGAAAGGTTTGTTGTCAGTCGATCCACTATACAGAGGACCTGGAGACTAGGTTTCAACAAACCAATTCTTTGAAAAGATGACCATGATCAGGAAGTATTGTGAGCCAATCTTTACGAAATGAACTCTACCATAACATTGAAAACAATCTTGAAGAGGTACGAAATGTGAGTGTTAGCCTATGGGCTGACAGGTCGAGACTTCTAAAAATCGATATAAACAGTCGAAAAATCGCTAGAGGTCCTAAAGTGCTTCGTAGGCATCGTATTGCAAGATTAAGATTTTCCCAAAATTGTGCGAGGTGATCCGATGTAGAATGAAGCAAGGTTTTATTTTCTAATGAAGCCAGAATCTCTTTATTAGATAAGAACCGACGACGTAGTAAAGTGATAATAAGACAAAAGAGCGTCACTTTTACAACTGTTAATACTTAAAGTACTGAAATAAATCATAAGTGTCCGTTTTTGTTTTTGCAAAGGAGTTTATCTGGACCGTAGATAAACTGTACATAGAATAGTGTAATAAATAAGTGGGTAAACGAGATGGCTCTCCTTGTAATCCCCATATTACTGTAGTTTTACAGTAAACATATTTTAAAAAATTCCGTCAACTGATAAAAAATAACTGCTATTTTCCTATACAAAAATATGATATATTATATAATGACGATTTTATTTCAATTTGCATGTTTGTAACGCTCTACTGCGAAGTAGGGAACTTGGAGTTACGACAATTTACGTGGGAGCCCTTATTCTAAGACAAATAAATCAGATCAATGTAAAATGTGTGTGAAATTGCGACGCAGTCTTAAAATATATGATTAAAACCCGACATGCTATTGTTTACAATCGAAACCAGGTAAAGGTATAGCTTAAACTACACGATACATAGATTTGCGTATCTCAAGATCATTTCATAAATTTTAGAACAATTCATCCAAAACTTACTCTAAAAAAAGTCCAATATATATTGCACATTTTAACATTCCGACACAACATTTGTAACTTTCCAACGCCCAAAAAAATTAGCCCCAACACCGATTAAGTAAATATAAATTACTTAAAGTTTTACACATCTTACTCGAGCAGGTAGCCCTTTATCTCTTTGCAGTTTTGATCAATATAATTCCGCAAAGTAACGCCTAATTCTAACAGGTGTACATTATTTATATAAATACTGAGCACTGACATATGAGGTTCTCAATGAGATTGCTAGATAAATAAAGGCCTTTTCTGCAATACTAGGTTTACAGTATAGTTAAAACAAACAAGGTTCGGTTTCAAACATGCCTTATGTCTTTACCTGGTTAAGGCTGTAAACAGACGTTCCTTAGCAGTCGTTAGAGACAAGTAGTCTGAGGTACTTGTATATGACGTACATTCGGCTATGGTGTTTTTTGATCTGAAAGGTGGAAAAAGGAGCAAATGAAAAAAATAATAATGAGGAAACAAAAACAATTACTTAACGAATGATAGTTGAGTGTGTACAGATTAAAAATGATATTGCGAGCCAACAAAAACTACACCGTACTATAATGATCTAATAGAATCAAACCAACCAGCCCATATAAAAGATGTGAAACAATATGATTCATATGGCTACAGTCACGTCACCTAAATCGAGAACCGCGAGAAAAAACCGCGGGTCGTACAATGATGAACTTGACAAGGACATAGTTTATAGTAAGTAGAAATGCGCCACGAACGGATTTTACAATAGGACCAGATTGTAGGACCTTTAGATCTAGGCGCAAGTTTCATTTTACGCGGACGCAGATAATAGCATGTAAACACTACGTGTCGTATCGTGCACAAATTTCCTAAGTAGTGCTAAAAGCTCGTTACAAATGATAGAACGCCAAAATGGTAGTATTTTTTCAAGATAACGCAAAATTGAAAAAAAATCTAAAATTTGAAAAAATATAAACTTATAATATCATAGTCGTCCTAATTAAAATCATAAATCATTAACTTTAGAACGTTTTTAGAACTTTTTGAATATTATATTTATTACCGAATAAATGGCGGAAATTTAATATTGTCAACGATTTACAAGTCACAAAAAACTTTCATTTGTATTTGTTTCCCTTGATAAAATATCACTGTAGTCAACAGGCATAGATAAAAGGTAATATTTCTTATGCAAACGTTTACGATGGCCAAAACGATCATATATTCTGAACCAGTGGCAGATTCGTTATACGAGACTTTTTACAGCTAGGACAAATTTAGTTTAACTAGGCATACTCTTAAGATCGACTAAGTCGAGTTAATTACGAAATATTACCTACTCTTAACGAAGCACAGACAAGATAATCTTAAATATGATAAACCTCTAACATTCTTTTAACAGCATTGAGATTCAAAATTGTACTTATAATTTATTTCGATTTTTTTTTCGTAATCACCGGTAGAACCGACTACAGAATCCCAAGCAATTACGCATAGAAAGGCACCCACAGCGTTATTCCTTGGCAGGACTACTATCACACCGTCTTAAAACTAAATAAAACTTATCACCTATGACAGAAGATCTATTTTTGCACTTTACACACAACATCATTAGCTTTAAAGCTATCTAGCCTATGACCGCAAGTTTATTTTGCATATTTTCCAAAGAGATTTTACAATCTAGTTAAAATTAAATGTTACAATTTATATTTATTACAAAAAAAAACTTTCACTTCACTTCTACTAAATTAAGTTTAGGGTAAATCACTTTAACGCTAATGATCTTCTATTTACAATTTAATTATTTACAAGCTAAATAATTTATTTACGGAAGCAATTTATTTTGGGCCAATGTCACAATGTCCTTTACAAATATTTACTGCACTAATCACAACGGTATCTTTTAAGCCAAAAATCTTTTTTTAAAGCCTGAAATCGATCGTCTCATCACTTTTATAGAATATTTCTCTATCATCAGGAACTGTCTCATCTGACCTTAGATACGGTAATTTTATTTCGACGACGCTGTTGAGTCCCGGAAAATTGTTCATACTTCACAGAGTATATTAACTAATCTGTGTAATGACGTATGTCAATAAGTGACAATCCGGATTTGTCTCTTCATCTAAAAATAGCAACAACAAAAACACACAAAAATTGTATCTACAAAAAGGAGGAATGAATCGTCGAAAATAACAGGATAGTTTCATTTCCGAGACCAAATTACGCATAAATGGGAACAAGATATTATCTATTTATATAGAAATAATGTTTATGAATACTGCTGTGATTAATGCAAGGAAAAGTTTAATTGCCTTTAAATTAAAATTGATCCTTTGATTTTATCTTAACTTTGCGATGTTAAACAGTCCTTATAAATGGTCAAGGACCTTTAAAGGCTATGTGAACATTATGTAAAAGGTCCGCAGATTCTTTCTTATGTATTCATCGTGTGGAAAATTAGTAGAAGGGACAATCGTGTGTCCTTCTTTTTCCAAAAAAAAATATAATAAAACTTTCTTTAGATACGTTGTTTTAACCTAATACAGCCAAGAAAATTTTAAGACAATATTACAGATTTTATATTAGATCTAACATATGTAAAAAGGTTATTTTTGAGAGACACATGTGTTCCTTCTACTATTTATATTTTTGTCTATATTAAAAACGATAATAAAATTAATTGTACTTGCAATTAGTTTAAAAACTTTTTATTGATCAACTATAGACACTATTAAAGCCCTAATAAATTATTGTTCATTTGGATAACAAGTTAGAAAAGAATTACATTCTTTTTGTAAAATAAATACCTAATTATTGACGAATATACATAAAAAATGGCCAAAAAATATGGCTGTATTTGCTAAAAGTATAGCTTAAAAAAATAAAGAATGTAATATAGAAAATAAGAAATGTCATGACAGAGATTCAGAGAATGAGTAATATGACAACAAATTAAAAAAAAAAACAAAATAGAACATAGGAAACTACATAAGATAACAAATACTTACAGATCAATTTATACCTCAGAAAAAGAGAGCGATTAAAAGAGAAAAGGAAGATCGAAATTTACACTGCACAGATAATATACAATGGAAAGTTAAGAAATATAAAAACGTAAGAGATGCTAAAACCGCTTATAGCGACTAAATACTTTAAATTACTCAACAGATCTAACGAGACAAAGAGAGAGAAAAATTTTACAGTAAAAGTATTATGTAAACAGTCGATGGAGAATTATTTTCGTCATTATATTTTGTACTGTTAATAGTGTCAAACACTCAACATCTATAGATATAAAACCGCCGTGTACCAAGATGACATTTGGCAAGGGCGTAGTTTATAGTAGACGTCCGTGTAGTGATGTTTAGTCTATTGCGAATCAATGCGAATTATACCAGGACAATGTTGCACCAATACACTTAACTCAAATATATACTAAACGTCACTACAGTCCGCTTCGAACGGATTTTGAGATAGGGTCAGATTAAGTTGCTCTAAGGCTCTCGCAATTTTACTTGTATCTTATAAAATATAGTAAAGTAAAAAGATAAAAAAAAATAAGATAGGCCAGTAGTATTCTTAGTTGTCGTATAACAAAGAGGCCCTTATGAAAAAAACCCATCACTAACAAAACAAACAATCAGTAAACCAACAAAGACGATTACAACAAAAATAATCTCAATATTATATTAACAATCATAGATAGAGATTCAGAGAGAGTTAGAGATCCTACAAGAAAATATCATAATGATTAAGTGCTTATACATAATACCTACATCGATTGATCAGGGGAAGAATAAGTAAAGAAAAGAAGCTATAAAACTATTAAAAAAGCTTTTCTACTGGCACTTTAAGTCTATTTAAAACATAGAATAATCTATTTTTTTTTTAATTTCGGAAGATATACGGTCAGAGTGGACTAGAACAAATATTCTAAAGAGTTTCTTATAATATTTCTTTTAAAAATTCGATTAATATTCGAGATAAAATTGAATAATGTTACTGGTTATAAAAAAATCTAGTCTTGCTCTGTATACTATTAAATCTTTAAGCTCAGAAGAATTATTGATTTTATATTTGTTCTTGGTGCCTTAGGGATAAGTTCGTTTAGATCAACTGTAGGTTTTTTGGAAGTTTTTTTGCGGGTGTTTTCGGTTTCAGGCGATCCTTCCTTACCTGCGTTAGTCGCATTCGTTCACACCTGAAACAATATGTTTTGTATATGAATATTGCTATATATACTAACAACAGGAAGTCATAGCTTATACAGTGATCGGCATTTGAGTCGATCGCTGGGTTATGTAGCTCAATCGGCTGATAGATAGGTCTCAGATTCTAACACTGGTTTTCAATTATTCGACCACATACGTGTTTCGGAAGGCAGGTAAAACAGTGGTTTATGTTATAGAGTGATGTAAGTCGTGAGATTATGGGGGGTCGATGAAAATATTCTTGTGTTTGATCGCAGCTCCACTTACCGAGTCCAACAGTAAATCCATTAAAACACTCGAGTTTCTTCAAAATCAAGAAAGCTACTAATTACTTTAGAAAATACTAAGAAATATACACATTGTTAAACTTGTAATAAAATATAGCAAAATTTATTTCAAAAGCCAAAACTAAACTTTCTGTTGATTTATATTATTTTTGTACAAAATAACAAAAGACAATTGACTAATAACTTGGTTGTCAAATATTTAATCGTAGTGTATGTGTTGTCCGTAAAAATAGACAGCGACGATGTTCTGAGCTTCGGTCGCTATCGGCTAACGAACAATCAATATTACAATCTAGGTCTCTAGGGGCCCGGTGAAATAGCTCTAGGTCAAGCATGTAGGTATTAAAAATATTGTGAAAAACTATGTATACATATATTTTAAGAATACTAGGACTACTTTTTAGTTATGCCTAATACTTCCGTATTTCGGGTAGGAAGAGCAGTATATGATTATGATAAATAAGTCCCTTAACCGTCCAAATATGCTTAAAAGCATGCTAGCTAAGTAGCTGCGACAATTTAAACCGTGTACCTTGCGGATTTGAGTTAATTCAATTCTACTCTTGAGATATTGAGGCTCTTTGAATATTCCGCGTCCATAATTTTTATTGAAAGACAACTAAGATATTTTAAAAATATATGTAGTAAAAATAATAATAAGTGATATTGATATTATAAAGTTTTTAATTTATTAACCCTGAAATATTTTTTAACGTAGATCGCTGATTCATCACTCGATTACGACTGTTTCGCTGAACTATCTGGAACAGGTTTGGTGGAAGTGGTAGGGGATGATGAGATTGGCCGCCGCATCATAGTTGTATCGGCTTGTCATCTTCCGCCAAGCAGGGATCTACATCCCGATAGATTGCTAAGGTAAATACAAATTGTATTAGTATAGTACAGGGGTCGGCAACCTACGGCTCTTTGGATGTGAAGCTGCGTCTCTTTAGTTCTATACGCAATTATAATAAATGGCTATCTAATAATACCATATATTTATTACCTAATTTTTTGTGCAAAACCCTTACTTATATATGAATAAATAGATATTTTTCTTGTTAGTAAATATATTACTTTATTTTGTCCAGTAACTTTAGTTATGCGTGTACTTTATTTACTGTTGGGATGAAATTTTTTTGTGGCTGTTTAAAAAAATTGAAATTTTGTAAATTTTTATTTTTGGCTTTTCTGACTCTAAAGGTTGACGACCCCTGATATAGTACCATTTAAATAGTTTAGTGTATGCATAGCATCGGTTACAAAAGCTTCGCGTTTGGGCTTTATATATTAAACAATAAGGTCAACTATTTCTACCAGTCTGTCGGGACTGATAGGACTAAATAGAAAGAGAAGGCATTGTCATAACTTGAACCTTGTTAATTAGGCTAGGACAGGGGTCGGCAACTTGCGGCTCGCGAGCCACATGCGGCACTTTGGATGTAAAGCAGTGAGGTCTTTGGTTCCATACAGAAATATAATATTATATTTGTTCTGAAGAAATACTACTTATATATATGGATAAGTAGAATTTTTTATTATGAATAAATAGATTGTTTTTTTATCAAAACCTTTATTGCGCGATTAATATTTATTGTTGGCATGATTTTTTTTGTGGCTCTTTAAAAACTTGAAATTTTGCAAATTGTAATTTTTGGTTCTTCTGACTGAAAATGTTGTTGACCCCTGGGCTAGGGAAAT
>JANCMC010030330.1:29875-55542 GCA_024363005.1 Charaxes varanes | reverse complement strand
AAAAACTTGAAATTTTGCAAATTGTAATTTTTGGTTCTTCTGACTGAAAATGTTGTTGACCCCTGGGCTAGGGAAATATATTTAATTATTTATATTAATGGACATGGAATATAAATGCTGTTAGTATAAAAAATCGGTCTACATTATAGCATTAGATAAATTGTAATTATTATTTGTGTACAACACCTTGGTATAGATTGATATGTGTTTTATTTTAGGTACCTTATGTTTACCTTGGATAAATATGTGGAACAGGACTATAGCGTTGTCTACCTTCACTACGGTTTAACTAGTAAAAATAAACCATCTCTTTCTTGGCTGTGGAAGGCTTATAAAACCTTTGATAGAAAGTATAAAAAGAATCTCAAGGCCCTGTATTTGGTGCACCCAACAAATTTAATTCGTATCGTATGGCAAATGTTAAGGCCCGCTATTAGCGTAAAATTTGGAAGGAAGGTTATGTACTTAAATTATTTACACGAATTGCAACAACATTTGGATTTGGACAAACTTTACATTCCCGAAAAAGTCATAGAGTAAGTATAGATGGGTTGTTTATTAAAACTGTAAAGTCCCTTGGCAAAAGAACTTTAGTCAAAAATTCTTGGTTGTTCGTTAGACTCTTTAAACTCAGAAACGGTTGAACTGTTTGGACTTCTGTATGTTTTGTTTTATTCCCCTTCTTTCCGGGAAGTTTTAAAAGTAAAGAAAGAGATGAAAAGTCAAAGGATTATTAAAAAAATACTAAAATTTATACGCAGATTTGTTCGATACTTCAAATAGATGACTTTCGTACTAGACCTTTTTACCGACGTGCCATATAAAATGTTATTATTTCATAATAGACGGCCACTGTCAGTTTTTTATGGAAGAGATGTAAAGGAGATTGATTAGCAAGAGATGAGCTTAAATTCGGGCAAGAAAAAGTTTGTCGGGTCCGCTAGTTTATCATTAAGTATGAATTGTGTTGAAAAAAATTGAATTAGATTTTTTAAAAAGGCTACTGTAATCCCCCCTATAACACGGTATTCTTATAAGGCAATTATATTACTCCATGACATATAATATGATAATATATATAATATTATATAATGCGCATTCGGGGTCGTACAAGCGCATTGTATGAGAATAATCCTACAACGCGTTTTCCTATTATGCGGAATAAATCTAATGTATTATAGGTAAGATTACAGTATTAAGAATACTTAAGTTATGTCTAAGCTGGTGTTATGTGTGATCACAACTATAGCGTAGATAAGTCGGGGTTAAATTTAGTTCTTTGTGGATATCCATGTTAAGGATATAATACTTAAATTTTTTGCTGACTCATTTATCAACGCAAATCCTAAAGTGATAGTGCCACAAACTTGGCATTTTGACATTTGATGCTCTTATTGTGAGCATCCAATGATAAAAGGAATTTAAAAAAAATTTTCGTCGATATTGGCTCAACAAAAAAAAAATGTCCCACGTATATTGATTTTTAAATTACAAATTACGGAGGAAAGTAATTGTAATATCGCACAGGCTTCGTCGGTCCGGAAACTTTCCCTCGAATTATTTTAAGTATCTCATGAAAAAAAGTAATTCGGTGTTTCGGTGTAGTGTTCAAATTGCAACATTATTAATGATGTACAACATCTTTTGATGGGATGTGTGAACCGAAGCTGTACGAAGTATATTGATATGTAATTTAAATGTTCGTGCGTGATGCGTGCGTGATGTTCGCACGATGCAATCTATTTTGTTCAGCCGGACATCCGAGGTAGCCTATAACTTTGTTTGAGTTAATTTACAAGTGTGAAAAATGATATGTAGTGCATTTTGTTTTTCACATTTGGAAATTAATACAGATATGTACTTATATGTTATGAAAGGAGTATATTTTTTTTATATGGATCTGGTATAACCTTAAATAGATTTAAGACCCTTAAATAAATGAGACTAAAAATAAGTCGTTCATAACAACTGAAGCAGTGTAAAAATTTTCTAAAGTTTAAATTACGAATACCGTATCAAATATACTCTCTTTTTAGATACGACAAACTTTTATTGTCAAAGAATCCAAGAGCTGCAGAAATGGCTCGTCAATTCGCCGAATTGTCTCTGAAATCGTCAGATCAAAGCGATTCAAAAGCGGCCCGAAAAGAAAGCCTTTCTCCTCCGCCGACACAGCAATTCGGCGTTTCGTTACAATTCATCAAGGAGAACAATGCTAATATGGTAGATTCCATTCCACCTGTCGTTAGACAGTGTGTCGAGTTTCTGTCTCAACCTGATGGTAAGTAAACAAACCATGCTACGATGCGTGCAGGCAATTTATCAATTTTACACCCCACAGACACGTAAGCTTCCTGTTACGCTGATAGATTAAATTGTTTTATTGAATTTGTACTGCGTTAGGTACGTTAGAAAATAACTTATTATTTATCATTCACCCACTACATAGGTATAATGTATAAAAAGTGGATGTATGATCGTGAGCCCTATATGTAGACTACTCTCTTATCGGTTCCTCATTACTGGGGACAGTGGCCATGTAGCATCCCACAACGAACAATCTGACGCCGTCGGTTCCGGTCTACTGTCGCCCTCATAGCTTGATAGAAACTTTAATATTCTATATGTAGGTCTATACAGTGAATTGGCTATACATGTGAAACGGAGAGTTATTCGTTGGAAGCATTTATTTAATCTATTTTTTTGTGTTTTCATACCGTACAATTTAATTTGATACACTCAGCCCTTTGTGTCACTTCTTTTTTGGGAGCACAGTTATAAGCCAATAAGTTTTGTACCCTCATCCTATCCGTCGCTACTGAGTTTTGAGCATAACAACAATTTCTGTAGACAATGACGTAAAAGTAACGTTATTTTACGATATTTTCTTTGGAGGCTCTGCGTGCCCTCGCGTGCCCCCGTACAAGATAGACCGATAGACCTGAAATTTTGCATACAAGTATAATTAGTCGTACGACCATACATAGTTAGCTTAATGACGTCATCCAATAACATTATAATTTTCGGTCTCAACAAATGGCGGACCTACTTGGAGTTACCTACTTTTTAAGCACGGTATGATATCTATCATCTATCGGTATCGGGTGAAAAAATATTCTGGAATAAGATATTATTAATGTTTTTGTATAAGGTTATTTTTTATATTATAATACTATGATTAATTTATTTACAGCTTTGGAAACCGAGGGCATATTTCGTCGTTCGGCGAACATTTCGGTCATAAAGGAGCTGCAGCGCGCCTGTAATAAGGGGGAGCCGATCTCGTTTAGGAACGATCCCCATAACGCTGCTGTACTCTTAAAGACGTTCCTTAGGGACTTGGAAGAGCCATTGTTAACTTTCGAACTTTATGATGAGATTTTGAAGTTCCAGAGTAAGCATACCTTTTGTATGTACATATATACATTTATCGTTTAAAATACCTACATGATATAACGTTGATCTGCCAATTAATTGTCTTTGGTTCAAATTCTGTATTTTTATTTATCGAAACTTGAATATTTCTGTAGTTCAATCTTCGAAACATGAAACTCACATGAATTATTAAAGTGACATGCTTAAATCTACGCCAATGATGAATTATTGAATTACCGATGCAAAACTAGAAGCTAGAAGTTTCCAAATTGCTAATACCGTAATCATAAAGTGAACATTTCGTTAAATTACTATTTCGATTAAATGCTTCAGTTTATCGTTTATTTACTATTGATTATAATTAAATAATACTTGTTACAGCTTGGTCGAATAGTGACAAGAGGCGACAGGTGAAGATACTTATTTTGGAAAAGTTACCACTGGACAATTACAGACTACTGAAATATATCTTTCAGTTCCTGTGGAAGGTACGATTTCTAATATATATATATATATGATTATTTTTGGCATAACATTTTAGTCAATAGTAAGTAAGTTAAGTAATCATTAATTACACGTTTATATGTTATCCAATTGAATATGTGTCTTCAAATAGCGAATATGTGCTATAAATTAATAAAATTTTTAGAGAATTAAACATATTCAATTCAATTAAATCAAATTCATTTATTTGCTAGAAAGTAGTATACCAATTACAGTTGTTTTTTAAGAAATTATGTTCTTACTTAGACATACATTACATAGAGATAGCCGACTGGAAATTTGGCCACTAATTCTTAGATTTGCGTACCTTAAGCTGTCGTAAGGCTGTAAACAAAATTTTTATTCTTAGGTATCGAAAGTTCACGTATTATTGTATGATATTGATAGTATGCGCGGCTGTTGGTTGTAGCATTAATTTTTTTGTATGAAATTTTAGTATGAATATTCTTCTTTTTGTCACTACCCTCGTATTCTACTTATGCCGGCGCCAGACAGCTTCATTTCAGTGATCATGTAGTGTGGCCGGAGACTTTGTGTAGTTGCGCAAAGTGTTGTAGAACTTTGGAGTCTTTAAGGACAAAAAATGTACAAACACTGAGCTATGTCTGGCGCCGGCATTACTGTAGACGATAAAAATTTAATTTTGAATTCAGAATGCTAACAATAATTAAATGCCTTTATATGGTATACGGTACGAAGGCCAAAATATTTTGTTACACTGAAACGATATTAATAAAAATCTTCCACCTTAGTAACTCAACAGTTGAAGGACATACTAAAATCGATATGTTCCTCGGTTTTTGACTTTAAGTTATTTTTCTGCAGGTTCAAGATCGAAGCTGTCTCAATAAAATGACCACTGGTAATTTGGCGGTTGTTTTTGGCCCGAACCTCGCGTGGCCCCCCAACGGGCAGATGTCTCTTCAGGCTATCGCACCGATTAACGCATTCACGGATTTTCTTCTAGAGAATCAAAAATCGATATTCTTTATATAAATACCTAATGAAATCTATACACTAATGATCTGTTTTAATTGGCTTTAAAGTATATAGTCATCTTTGTTACTCTGTACATATCTAATCTAAACGTTTTAAAAAAATGGTATTCCTTTTTGTATTAAATACAATATACAACAATAATGCTGTAGACCCAACTCATTTTAAACATTTTACTAGATCTTTAAACTATTTCAATTTTGTGGTCAGTAATCAATCCTTCATTAATACACGTTTAAATGAGCTGTCGGCAATCTGTTTGGAAATGATTAATATTATATAATTATTCAATTATTATTGCCATATACTTTGACGATTTCCGTTTCGACATAGTCGTTTGGCATCAAAAAAAAAGTTGTATTCGATCAAAATCATTAGACAGGGTTTAAATATTTATAGAGTAACAATTGTGACTTTGTAGAGAAGTTAAATGCCAAAAATCGTTTGTACTGTTTATAAATTTTTACCTGAGATTAAGTGCAAATATGACTGTATCAATTATAGATACCTGATACATCTGTAGGTTTATTATTTTAGTTCGTGTTTATAATAAAGTTTCTTCTTTTTTCCACGTAGAAGGATATTCCATAAATCAAAGTCAAGACCTCGTTAAGCTAAAAAATGAAAGTTTTTCAAAAAATCTATGTTGTCACCCTGTGTTGATATTTGCTGTGCTATAATCAGAAATCCTTAGTTGTTTTGTGATGAAATGTAATTTCAAATTTAGAGAAAAACATCTCAGTTTGTAATAAAATATCTAATGTGATATATATTGACCAACCAGTACTGAAACTATACTCGTATACAGCATCGCTCAACTTTAAATAAAAGAGATGTCAAAAAATATGTACCGCTACTTTGCCAAGTAATTTTAAAGTTGCCGTATTTAATGTAGGTTAGAAAATTGTTTACTATTTGTTAATTAATTAATCTGACAAACAAAATCAAAATCTATTTTTACTCACGCACGATTTGCTCGTATATGAAAAACGGCTATTGATGCTATTGTGCCGTAAGTGAGCAATAGACAGATATTGTTTGTGGTAACGGTCACCAATTTGATGTCGTATTGACGTTGATTTACGGAAATGATGTTAGTTTTAATAAAGACAGTCCATAATTATTATCCATCAATACTTTTTAAGATTTGTCAATTAGAACTATCTTCTTCAATAATACAGCATAATTGAATGTTTATAACTTCACCTATTATTATATCATATTATAATACATTATATACAAAATTTAAAGTTTATAAAACTTTCAACTAATGTTGTCAGATAATCGGTAGATAAATGTTTTAGAATATATTGCTTAGTTTATCCCAAATATAATGTACACATAGTTTTACCGTTGTAGAATTTTTGAAGTCAAATAATATGTACTAACTATAGACAAAACATGATAATTAATATAGGAACCCTTTATTGTCACTTTATTTCTAATATATATAGGATTATTATTAAAGTTGCAAATTTAAAATTTAAAGCAACACACACAGTTAAGTTTTTCTCTTATATACTTGGTACCAAGGAAAATACGTGTAGATTTAAGTATTAATTAACATGCAATTACACGTCGACACTCGAGTCGTATACACTTCAACTCTATCGATTGTATGTATACTATACATATCCCGTCTTTAAAAGGTTTTATAATGTTTGGTTTGAGGGTAAGATTTTGTCTTTGGATGATATTTTTGTGTGTATATCTACGCATATATATTTATTCAGTATAACGGGTCTATTGTCAGTAATGGACAGTTTTTATTCTACGACTTGATAAATTTTATAACTAAAGAGCAAAAGCTCTGAACAACTCACAAAATGAGTTAAGGCTAGTATTAGAAGGAGATGTTATCCGTTGGACGGACTCCCTAACTTATGCGTCTCTATATATGTATTTCTACCACTTTTAGAATATAATACATACACATTTATGGAATATTTATTTTGATAATTATATATAGACTTAAAAAAAGATCCGATTTGTATTTCCAATTTTCTAAACCAAACATTCCGTGGAAGTTATCATTCATATTCCTTACATAACTAAATATGAAGGATTTTGTATTAAAATTTAATATTCATATATTATAGAATTTGGATTAGTTCACTTATAAGGGATATAATTTTCGCACAAGTTATAAGACGAATATCTTTTTCGATGTGAGATTATTAGGTAAGTATATCAATTTAACAAAAATATGTATAATTAAACTACAAGTACCTAACTTATACTCCTAATTATTCAATTTACCTGTCCATATGAAAATCTGTGTTTTTTTAGAAAAATAAGTTCAAATCCAATTTAAAAAATGTTTCTTTAATATGCCACACCAACTACATGACTTTACATTGACCGAAAAGTTTTGGAAAACGTAGGAAATGTCATGACGTAGGTACCTACAGGTATTAATTGTCATTAATTATTACCTTTTCTCGTTTTTTTCTGCTAAAAAAAAGAATTAGATAAACTACAAGTAAATTATCAAAGAATCTCAATCTATAGAGTACGTATTTCATTATATCGTTTTACGCAAATGAATATCTATTTCAATCTTCATAATTGCCATAAAAAGTAACTATTTACTTTGTCTTACTCGCAGCAAAACAATCATCTTATTTCGATTTCTACAACGAACGCATAATGTAAAAAATACATTAATTATGCTAAGTTTAGTGTAAAAAAATAATTATAATTTTTATTTGTATACCAAATATATTTAACTAAGATTTATTTTTAGACCTAAACAGTAATATAATAAAATCGAAATATTGCTTAATTAGCCAGTCGAAGAAAAAATTATTACTGTAACATATATTAAAACATAAAATTAATCACATTTTTGAAATCAATTTTATTTCTTTCATTATTGTTTGTCTCAGTTAATTTTATCTGCATGTTCTTTTAAATTGTCTTTTATTCATATTATCTTCTTACTTTTTTTCATAACCTTTGTCATTTCATATCTTTTTATCTTTCTTAAAACGATTTGACAATTGGCGCGTGTATCCTTTTTGCGTTCAACAACTTCAAAAAAGGAAGAAGGATATTAATATGTTTGACTTGTATGTTCATTTTTTATCTATGTTCACTGAATAGATTTTTAAAAATTCTTTTTTATTTAATAATAGCATACTCTCGCAGTTGTCCCATTGCCACCTAGTCAGGTGTTGACGATGGAATCCCATGAGAAAAAGTAAAATCCTCAAATTGTATAGGCGCATACCCATGTGTTTCATATATTTCTTATTAAATTCATATATTTGCTTCTTGTTGTCGTCATCTAACTGCCCTTATGATGATGGGAGACTCAACTCCTCAATGATTAGCAGTTACGGGACAATTCTTTAAACATTGTGCATATTCCTGTAGGCAAGATGTGACTCAATGATGATAAGAGATCCAACTGCTCAATGATGAGGACTTGGAAGAAATTCTTTAAAATATCGAGAAAAACGTTCCATTAAAAAGTAACATTTTATATTATATTACCTACGAAGTCAGTAAAAATTATACAATAGAAGAAGAACATCACATTTTGTGTTAAATGTAGTCTCAACTTTCCTATTACAAAGTATTTAAATATTTAAGTATTCATTAGTACCGAGTCGAGATTTTATATATTATCTAGATTCTATAGTCTAGATTTTATATAGCAATTGAATTTGACTTAAAATAAGTTTCGTTTTAGCGTCCATTTATCATCATTATCCAGGAAGAACAATAAGAGACGTTCCTAAATCTTGCTATTGCACGCATTTATTGATTCCGCCCAATTGACAGAATTCCAACTCTATTCTAATATAAACTATTTTTCAAATATTTATAAAAAGAACCTTGACTTTCAATCCTGTGTAAGTAAATTCAACTTTAGGTACTACTTTCGCTAATGTTAATTCAATGTGAACTCTTAATTTATCACGCTATATTAAAAAATAAATAAATAGCTTCGTAGCTGTCACTGTTAAATGTACTGATAAAGATGATAAGTATTGTTAAAAAAAAACAATACAATATTAATACTCATTATGAATTTTTAGGTCAATCAAAATCCTAATGGAAAATCAGTCAGAAAAAAATAAATTATGGTAAAATTAATACGTTAATATCAGTGTGTAAAAAAAAACACGCGAAAGTCTTTATACTTAATATATTAGAGTTCAAAAACAGTGAAGTATCTATTCCGTCGAAAGTTAGTATGCATATTTTTATCATATATTACTTTCAGCGCGATACCCATCTTTTATTTTATTATTATCCTTTTTATCAATTGATATAATTAACGGTTAGCATCAAACGTGCTTAATATTATTTACCTTGTAATCAGCCTTTTATGTTTTGTTACCGCGTAATAAACGTTGAATGAAATAAGTACCATTTGGTATACCAAATTTGGAGTTTCGCAAACTGTCACAGTTTGTTCACGAGTTCAGGATCTAGCACTTATACCAGGAATGCAATTTGTCTGTATGATTATAACAAATAAGCGAAATTAGAGGATATAGAAAATGTCGACGTCTATAAACAATTTAACGATTATAGTATTTGGTTAGATTTAAACTTAGTGTTACATTTTGTTTAAATGGATACAAGCCATAATAATTCATAGTTTTAAAAATAATTTTATTTTCTATAGAAGACAACGAATATAGAAATATCGGGGAAAACGGTTGTAATTTAAATTATAAAATCAGTTATAATAAACAAGGCCTCAATCGAAAGTTGTAACGAAATCATGTAAGAGTCAGATAGCTACTCGTATGGTCGTTTAGGAAAACCCTTATAACATAATAATATGTGACGTAAATTGGTACTACACAAGTATATGTGCAGTAAAAGTGCGTTTTTGCAAAGCTAGCTGATAGGAATGTAACAGGGTCGTGTCCAAATTGTATCTTAATGATTAGTTAAAGTATTAAGAATTGACTAACTTATGTCATAAAGTTTACAAAAATAATTAACGTAAAATATATAAATTTAATAAAAACTAAATTTTTACAAAAGATAGGCAAGAGCATAGCTACTGCCGCATGAAATTTTTTAATAATAATAATTAATTATGCCACAAGCAACGGTATCAGAATTTGACTGATTCCCATGGTCTGCTCCGTGGTTGCATTAAATTGAATTTCCGAATCTTGTAAGGTTCGAAAAGGTTTTCTTCTTTTTCTTAATTTCAACATAAGGGCATCGTTAAAATTGATAAGTTTGAATGGAATAGAAGAATTTTTAATAGTTATGCACAACTTACGTCTTCATATAAAAAAGTGTAAAATTTAAACTTGTGTCGATAATTATGTAAGCACTGTTGCATTGTGGTACTCTTATATTTTAAATAATCTTCTTCAAAAAACAATTATATATTCAAAACAAATACATAAATAGTTACTTCGATTGGTATCGTTAAATATTCGTTGATTGATGTTATAAAGTAAACGAATATTTTGTAAGGAAAAACTCTACTGTTTTCTATGTTGTAATTTTAAGTAGATGGATCGATGTTAATATAAGAATAAATTAATATATATTGTAGTTTTAGGTAGTAATTTGTTTGTTAATGAAATAAGAGTATATAATTAAATTGTCACTTAATATAAATTCATGTCATGTAATGTAAAAAGAAAATAAATAATAAAAGTACATTTTAATGAAAATTATTTACCATCCTACATTTATTTTTACTATCGCTTTTAATTTTACTTCTCCCTTATTAAGGCGTAAACGTTAAACTTAACACGGATCTTCAAGTAGGTTATTATCAGATTCTAAAAACTTATGAAATATTCGACATATCATGTTGAGAATTGCAGCATTTTGAATTGTTACGTAGGTGGTATGGCGGCTGGTCTAAGTTGTTGAAGCTTATGAGAACATGGTTGGGTGGCACTCCCGTCGTGTAGAGCATCAAAAGGTGCATTATCATTATCAACCATCTGTGTACTGTTGGAGTAAAGGCGTCTCCTATCCCTTATATATATCGCGGTCCTCTACTACCTCCGATTAGTTAGTCAGGCATTTATCGAGGTCGTCCCTCCATCTTTTCCGTGGCCTGTCTACATTCTAATAAAATATTGCAATAAATTGTTTTTGCTTTATGTTGCTCTCGCTATGCCTTGAATTTACGATTCGATCATATCTATGCAATCGATTTTCTTACCGACCTGCATTCAAACTGAAAAATTGTTTTGGATTCAAGGTTGAGACGTGTAAACTATTGAGTCGGAAAACTAAACTTTGTACAACGTTATTACCTATTGCAGTTAATTATATCTGCCTTTATTTAAGTCCATTGATTTGAAAACCATTTTAATATAATTAAGCGTACTTCGATTTATAGTTTATTTACAACGTTTGCAAGAAATTCTAAGAGTTCAAAATGAAAAGAAAACAAATATCCGTGGTCAATAAAATTTAATGTGTGAAATTAGCATTTAAATATATTAAGTACCTAGTTAAAGACCACACTATATTTTTCAAAATAATTAAACTTTTCAAATAAACTTATAAGTTTAGTCAATAATACTATAAAAGAAATTGAAATGCCTCACTGTAAAATTGAAATTTTATCTACTTATAGCAAACTAATATACTCATCTATATATACGATACCTATAACAAACACGCAATTTTTTTGTCTGTCTGTCGATCTATCTGTCTGTGTGTTCCGGGCTATATCCGAAACGATTGAGCCGATTTCAACGGGAGTTAAAACGGAAAAAATAATTAGGGTTCCGCATAAAAAAATTAAAACCCTTAAAATTGAAGTCGTTATTTCAATCAAGCACATGAAGGAGTTAATGCTCCTTTAAAAATACATTATTGTATTTTTAAAGGAGCATTACAATTGTTATTTGTTACTGAGCTGCATTATCTTTTTTTTTTTACATAAAAAACAAGGGAATATTTTTTTACAGTAAATTTGGTATTTAGAACTTTACTTCTTTATACGAAAAAAGAGGTCTTTTATGTTAAACGTTTTGATAAATTTTAAAAGGTCTCCCCAAAACAAAGCAGGTCTTGGAGGTGATATTTAACTTCTAACAACAACAAAGGAACTCTTAGCTTTTTAAGTAGGTTACTAATAAAGCCCATTTTAGACATTACTGGAATAAAAACAGAGAAGAGAAGAGAAATTAGAATAATAAAGAAAACCTGGTATATCCCAAGTTGTAAATACAGCAATTTCTGTGCACAAAAGAATAATGTGAACAAAATAGCAAAATGTTATTACTGTCTATTTAAATTTTAAAGGCTTCATTGATTTTATATGCTAGACACTCCATTAAAAGAGAAATTTAAGAAGTTTAATAAGAGATAGCGTCACACTTGCAGTCATTTTGGTCTGCAGCCGAATTGGGCGGATACCTCCGGATACCAGTACCACTTTCTCACATAAGGTATAAGTGATTGGAGACCTTAGAACAATATAAGTAACTAAACTCGTTATTAAAAGCCGGCAACACATCTGCTAGTCTCCTGGTTCTGTAGACGTCCATGGGCGTCGGTAGGTACTTAGCTGCCTGCTTCCTGCTCGTTTGCCCCTTGTAACATAAAAAAAAACTTACACGAATGAAATTTTTTACTGCCTAACATAAGAAGCGTTTAAACATACCATATTCATTTTGAAAACTCAAGTAATTCTTTAGAAGAGTAGTACTAAAGGTAACACAAGTAGACATTAACAATATCTTTAACTTATTGCAGCCAAATCCAACCTTGGAAGCGCACAGTTTCGCCACAGGCATGAAAGTGGAAGCTTTAAGCCCCAACGATATGAAAACCATTCGTCCGGCGACCGTTCTGAAGATCTTCAACAACACTAGCGATTGGCCCCGACTTCGCTCGGGTACAGTGCAAATATGCATATATTATACACCCAACCCACCGCCACCCGGCCGCTTTAAATTTCTCATATCTTCTAAGATATTCCTTTTCAATGATGTGCTGTAATTTTCAATTGCATAAAATGTATAACGTATCTAGTAACGTATTTACTTGGATACGGATTGATGCGATATACTTAAAAATAGCTTCGTAAATATTTCATTATCGACGTGATAACGTCTTATAAATCGGTGAACGCAAACTACACGCAGGAAAAAGTATGACACATTGTCACGTTCCGCCTGAGCCAGATGCTGATGTTGATGATGCTACGATGAGCCAGCCTGAGATACCAGCGCAGAATAAGCTAACTTACCAATTCTGAGCGGATGTCTACTATCTATACTATCTCATTGTCAAACTGCATCTTTCTATGTCTCGCGGTTTTCGAAATTTCCTGTTAGGTGACCATTAGCCCTAATATAATTAGATAATTTAAGGTTTTGCATTATAACTCTTCATTTATTTTTCGCACAAATAATTGTTCATGGAATTTCTCTATTATCATGATATTATAATATATGTATGGAAACATTGGAATTAGATGTTTTTACGATATGAATCTGGTCATAAGTTTGCTTGTGAGTAGGTCATAATCTTGGAATAACTAAAATATATATGTTATATGAAGAAAAAATATTTCCTATTATACTTGCGAAGTCGTTACGTACACTCGTATTACATTGGCCTATTCCAGAGGTCAAATCTTATATCACATATATACGGCAGCTCAACCATTAATAACACATAATCAATTTTATCCCAAACAACTTCCATAGCTGTCCGGATCACAACATCCTTTACTAGGAAAGTTTAAACTAATACCTATATGTCAGGAGTGACCAACCTCCTTTACAGACTGAAACATTTTTTAATTAATGAAATTTTTCGCAAGCCGCAATTAAATACGTGTTTAAAATATGGTAAATAATTCGGGAATTGTATTATGTACGTTCTGTAAGTTGACTTCATAAACGCCCGATAAAGTGACGACAGGTGGAGTAAAGCAGTGACTGAGTGATGGCCGAGGATAGGGAAGCGGACCATTGGTCATCCAGCAACAAGATGGGTGGACGACATAATGTGCAGCAACGCCAGAAGGACCACAGATGCGAGGACGGCCTTTAAGAAATGAGTATGTCATAGTAGTAGTAGGTCCCTAAGTCGTGTCCGTTCGGAAATTCCGAAGCTGGCAACTAATAAGTTTGTGGACATAAGTGAAAATTACTGTACTCCACTAAGCGATTGCGCGATTGCACGATTGCGCGATCGCTGCGCACATGCTTGAGCGTAGCTGTCGTGTAGAAGTTGTCTTATACGACAATATCTTTAGGTGCACTTAAGCTTGTAAAATATATGATCAACCAAAGTTTATCATTAGCATGCTCTATGGCCTACGTGGATTAACAATAGAGTCGCCGCGATCTACATGCATGTACCTTTAGTAAGGGAAGTCTAGGCGTTGCTGTTCAATCTCTCGCGCGACCAAAGTTCATATGGCTCATCTTTAAGTTGGCCGCGATTGATGATTCGCCTATAGACTTCTGTTGGAACCAATATGCAGAGGATGTATATATAATATTTTATACGAATTATAGAATTTTAAGTGATATGAAAAAAGCGTGCCCAATCCCACGTACAATCAAAGTTCACAGATATCGCTTGGCATTCATGTTGGCCAATATATTTCCAATTTGTCGAAAAGTGGAACCAATATGCATACAATATTATCAAAATGCGGCTTACCAAAACTTTTCCTAATGTTATATTTTTAATATAGCTTACTGATTAAGATTCTCGCTCATTTCCCCTCCTTCCAAGCAGGAATACTTACTACGGATAAGGATTATTAAGAGGTAAAATTTTATTAAGAAACGATACTTCAGACTCTATCTTTTGTTGACCTTTTTAGTGGACACCTCCCACGTACGTAAGTTGTTGTAACCCGAAATTCCCTGCTTCACAATAGAGCTTTACAAACAGCTATATACAAATTTAGTTGTATATACAAATGTGTTATATTATAAAGATTTTATGTCAATTTAAATCAATTTACAACATATTTGTAACGCTCAACTATGAAGTTGGGAATTTGGGATTACAACGATTTACGTAGGTATCGAAATATTGCCAACGGATTAAAAGATATATATATTTTTGTAGATAATAAAAGCAAACTAGATTTTTATACATCAATGTGGGCAAAGGGAGGAAGGTCGACGCTTAATCAGTGTATTTAGATGCCCATATGTTTCTGTCCAGTGCTATATCAGTCCAGCGTGCTCCAACAGTTCTCTTTATATCATCTTCCCATCGGGTCAGAGGTCTCCCTACAACATGCCCAGCAGTGGGACACAACAGGCTAATAAAATAAAAAAAGCTTAAAAAGTTGCAAGAAACCAAATATGACTTAGAAGCCAAATGTGTGTTGTGGTTAAGAAACAGCGTTCGGTTTATAAATAATTCACAGATTTTCACTCATTTTTATTCTCAAATTGTAAAGATTTAACAGATTATCGTTTTTTCTCGTGGCTGGCTGGTCCGTTGGCGCAGTGGTCAGTGACCCTGCCTTCTGCTCCGGGGGTCGTGGGTTCGATTCCCACATCGATTCTAGGAGTATTACTCCGTGTTCCGGAAGGCACGTAAAACAGTGGGACCCGATTAATGTCACTTTGCCCAGGTCACAGAATCATCATTGGATCTTTTGCAGCTTTTTATAAGGAAACGAGATGAATTTGAGGTAAAACAAGACAAGATAACAAAACTTAATAATTATACAAAAATAAATCATTATTTACGCCATCGTTTTTTTGGCTCTCTGTACGTTTAATATCATATACAGAAGCAACCATATATCACCTTCCATACCGTAAACATTTCCTTACGCTATAAAAAGCCGCAAAACGGTATGGCAAAGCTTCAAAACTGTCTGGATGTAAAAGCATTACGGGCATTACGTTTAAAGTCATGCCCGCAGCTTCCTTCTAACCTCATATCCCATTAGCCTCATGCGCTTCTGTACTTACTAATATGTTGAGCAAACCGAGAAGATGACTGAATTCAACGAAAGCGCAGTCTAGGATTAAACATCACAAGAGCTGTATCCGTATCCACGTATCCGTTTTGCAATCACCGTTCGTGTCCAGTCGTGCTCTCGTGCAATAAATCTGCCATGCACTCCCAAACAACGAACGCAAGCATTCGCTCTGCTTCGTTGACCAGATCCAAAAGCTATGTACCCTGTACCTAGAGTTCGTCTCTATCGATACATTTTTATGATCAAAATCCGATAACAGTATACTAAAAATTTTAACTTATTATCAAGCTATTGACCTTTAATAGCTCAAAGGTAGTAAGAATGGATAGTCCATAAAGACCGGACTAAACCAGAACCCTGCTGAACTAAAGGCGTACCCACTCATAACACAAGCTTTGCACTTAGTACAGGTAACAGGTATATTGGACATATCCAAAGTATTCTTTAAAAAATATTTATTGTCTCAAAACTATAAAACACAAAAGGGTGCAAGAATCCAAGGTGTAGGGAACCCAACGTTTGAATGACTGCGTGTATTTACCAAAAATCAGGAATTTCAAATTGTTACTTCAACTCTAATTGTATGTTAATTATAACACACTAATAATTACTAAACATTTTTAGTTTTTTGGCCCTTTTTGTTTATAAAATTAGCTTTTCTATCTTTTTTTGTTTCAATTTATATTAAACTTAATTTAAATAAAGTCAACTAGCAGACCCGGTAGACGTTGTCCTACTCGTAAGTTGGGTTACTTACTATTAACTTCATTCTATTATCCAATAGTATTGTCCTCATTCCCATTCCCGTTCCATAATGGTTCACTAATTTGGCGTTAATGACTTAAACATGAAAGATAGATATATGCTGTCGCGGGCTTTTTATAGAACAATTAAAAATAAACATTTCCTTTATATATACGTGTAATATATCCTATACTATATACGTGTAATTCTAACAACAGCGTATGCCAGAATAGCTCGTAGATGGCAGAATTTTCTCCTTCTTACATAACATTTATCGTTATATTTTGGACAATTCACACAATATCTTTACAATTTATAACCTATGTATTAAAATCTATTTGGTAGTTTTTTCATGAAAGAGCGTCAAACATACATCTAGACATTTATACAACCATACATCTATGTGTACAACTCGCGTTTATAATATTTTATAAAAAAATTATGATAGTTTATTTTATCTCCTTTAAATCTCATTTATTTTCGATTTTTTTGTAAACTTTCCTAAATATTTATGTGAATGAGTATCTTGTGAGTGACGTATAATATAAATAAATAAACTTACTCCAAATGCTCCTTGTAAATGTCGAAGTCCGTGAACACGAGCTCGACAATCTGGTGAGATTCAGCAAGGAATGTGTACAGGAGGCAGGTGTCGCGAGGGTATGGCCGAGGGTAGTCTGGACTACTGAAGGTGCCGCGCTCTTTGCCATGCGTCGACGTGTAGCGGATGCAAGAACAACCTGCAAAAGATTTTCTGTTATTGACTGAGATGCCAAATTGGTGTTTATATTTATTGATAAATTTAAACACCAATTTGGTGTTTAACAGTTAAACACAAATTTATTTTTATTGATAAATTTAATATATATGTATAGAATGTTGTACAACACAGGCATTAAGTTGTCTACCTTAGGAACAGACGTCCGTGTGGCAAAAAAAAAAGATGCAATCTATTTTGTCCAAGACGACATCCGTGGTAGCTATATAGCTGTTTGAATTAATTTATAGGTGTGAAAGATGATATTTAGCGCATTTCGTTTGTCACATTTGTAAATTAATATAGATATAGAATTTATATACGTATTATGTAAAAAGTATGTTTTTTCTGGTTGGGTCCGGCATAATCTGACGTAGATTTATGACCCATAAATAAATAAAATTAAAAAAAAGGATTAAAGAACCAGTTCAACATTTTATCTTAAATGACTACAATCGATCTAGTAACCTGCACTACCAAAAAAAGCTCTCAAATACGATAGTTGAATTTATTAAAAACCCGTTTATTTTAAAGCTTAAAGTTTGAATCAATGATATATGAAACGTTCCGGTAAAAGCTTTCGAATCAATGGATTTTATATATAAGCCCTTTGTGATTTCATACGCGAACAATAGTGCGCTGTCAATTTAATATTATAACAACAAAACTTTTGACGGGAGCTTCGTCAGTATACTAAATGATTGGCATTCAAATATAATGGATGATTTTGTCAGAAGTTACTTTCAAAACCTATGTTTATTCTCTACTAGTGCACTCGGCAGACGTTGTCCTGCCCGAACGTTGGCTTATTTTTTAAATCAGATATTATAGCGCCATCTATTGGTCGCTTACGCCACCGAACGCCCGCCGCCGGCCCGCTATATTTTAAATCTTTTATATCTTCTAAGATATTCATTTTAGTGATATGCCGTAAAGAACAATTTTCATCTGCATAAAATATACAGAGTATCTAGCATATTTAAATGGATAAGGATTAATGCGGTATTCTTTAAAATAAGTAGTACTTCGTAAGTAGTTCATTATTTTTTTGTAATACGTAAAAGATAAAAATGGTTCCTGTACGTCAGTTAGGAGAGAGACGCATGCCATTAATATTATTACGTATATAATTAAAAAAAATAAAATTGATAGTTTAAGATTTAACCAAACGAAATATTAAGACTGGTAAAGTATTAATTTTAGTCGAATTGTATTGAAAACCACATAGGTTTGCTCGTTAGGAAATAAAGTATTAAATATTATTTCAAAAACTTTTTCAGTCTATCTAGCCATTATTTTTCAAATAAATATATTTTATACAAATTAAACCATACACTTCAAGTATTATTGTTTATATTTAAATTTAATTTGACGGAACAAGTAAGGTGAAAAAACTACTTAATTGTAATCCGTTAATATCCTTCAAAGTCACATAATGAATATAATAAAAATGGCCCAAAAGCGTGTCGACACGCTTATATAGGAGGGTTCCGTATCTAATTCGCTATAGACTTATTTGTTACATAACTTCAAAAGTTGTAGTCCGATTTCGTTCAGAATAATTTTCCTAGCGAGTTTTTAGCATGTTATATCAACTTGGAAAATTTCAAATTTCTACGTCTAATAGTTTGGAAATGCTAGGGGGGGGGCATGGTTAAATTTTGAGTTCCGCGTTACTTAGAATTTTTTCTCGATGATTTTATTTCTTAATAATATAGTAACATATATGCAGATAGATTCAGATATGTTTTCTCATTTATTTCAGGAAGAAAGGCGACGTAATGGACGATATATAGCCATCCTGGTGGGTATCTGTCTGCTCCTGGTGGCGATATACCATGCGTGGGTTCGACGCATTCCTGTAGTAGCCAGCCTGGTGGTACCAGCTCTTATAATGTTCGTTTATGTGGGTTGGGTGCTGTATACTGCCTCGAGGGATAAGAAGAGGGTTTGTTTCTTTGGTGTCCAGGTGGGACATTCTACCACAGTGTGGTGCACCGTGTCCACGACCTTAGACCCACTAAATACAGTCCTGCTGCAAAATTCGTTCTTATCAAACGCCTACTAATTAAAAACTACCTTCCTGCCTTTTCATCTTTGTACAATTTCATCATTCACAATTCATTTGTGCAATTTCATCTTTGTTCGTAACCCGGATTTGGAGATTCCGTGTTAAGTCACTTTTCGCTTTAATATATATAGATATTTTGTATAAATATCAGCACATGATCCTGTATATAACTGCGCCAATTTCATATTCCGAAAGTTTTTGCTTCACATACATATACGGCTTTAGGTTTTCGTCCAAACAGGTCATTCAATAAGGTACCTGCCCGTGTGACCCTTCCAAACAGATAGTAGTTGATATTATTTTTGATTTGTAAGGTTAACCTCTACATTCCTCTTTGTGCGACACGTAGTTTTTCCGCTGACTTTTCTGTTAAAGTAGTGGTTTTCATCCCATAAGTGAAGACGGGCAATACGGTTATATAAATTATCAATTACAAATGTAATTAATGTAAGGGAAATCTCTAATAAAGGGGGTTTGACTCGTTATAATAGAATGTAAAGCTGTTAGGTCCGTAAATCTTCGTTAAGTCCGGGCGGCACATGGTATGGACCGAGCGTGCGGTAAACACAATATTAATAGGAGATTATCATGATATTGGTACTACATGCAAGCTAGAAGGTAGCGTAAGGATATCTCCTTACACTGTATCCAGTTCTAAAATAAATGTGAAACTATAATTCTTAGAATGTTGACACATACAGAGAGGGGCACGTGACGGCGCAAAATGACGGACACATTAGCTCCTTGTAATGAGGGCGCTGAAAACTGCAAGTTTGTTTTTAGTTTCTGCTCTCAGCACGAAGGTTATTTAAAGAAAAATGGTATTGCGAATTCTTTTTTTAATTTATTATTTTACAATTCTATTAATATTTTGAATTATTTAACACTAGAGATCGTCGGCTGGTCAAATTCGCCCACAAACCTATTTGCGTACAATAACATATATTATTCTATTCACATAAAAATTGTCAATTAATAATAACATAGTTTTCACGATTACGCTTTGACATCATCCAATAAATGTGTGTGTGGTGTAAATCGATTTGTTTGTTCGTTTGTTGGAAAAGGTTTTCGGAATATTTTCTCAATATTTTTGCATTTGCTACGTTAAAAATAACTTTGAAGGTACAGTCCAATTATTTGGTTCGAAAAGCAGCGGTAAACTGAAAAATTATCTGGAAATTTTGAAAATTGGCAATTTTATAGATTTTGATGTGATTTTTCCAAATTTCGAGTTCACGCCGCCATATTGGCCGCCATATTCAAAAATGGCGTCTAAAAGTAGTTTTTTGACAATATATTTCCGATTCATTTCACAATAAAAACGATAAACGATATGGTTTGCGATACTTCCCGGTGTCCTAATCCTCATCATTAAAGGCCGGCAACGCATCTGCTAGCCTTCTGTGTGTCCTGTTAATAGGCGAATTTGCTGTTGCAATTATTCAATCATATGTAATTATGAAATAATTATAATAACAATAAAACTGAACTGGGCAAGAATGGTGTGCTTCAAATCAGGGTCCAAGGAATCCTCATAAATATGTAATAAAATATTCGACTTAATAGATTTTACTGAATCGAATATGTGATTTAATATATACCTTCTCCTTGTATCACTCTATTTATTGATAAAAACTGCATTAAAATTCGTACAGCGTAGTTTTAATAATCTACGCGTACAAGAGCGGAAAATGACTTCATTTTTTACATAGGGGATGATGATGGTGATGCTAGAGATGATGATGGTGGTGGTGATGCTAGAGATGTTATGGATAATGGTGATGATGATTATGATGGCGATGATGAGCCGGGCCTGGACTCGCTTCGGAAACTGGTGGAGTCAGGCCAACTGGCACCCGTGCCCTTAGAATCTTAAGGCGGGGGAAAGAGCAGCCCGAATTGGCGTCTTCTTCTCCCCAGCCTCATCCCACCCATCGATATTGGCTCTCTATCCCTCTCTCAAGAGGTGATAAGGATATAAAAGATGATAAACGGCCCTTTCTGATGAGGCTTCAAATTTAATTAAATTGCTCGTACATGAAGTAAAGACACAGTTAAATATAAGAATGTTTTGCCACACAAAGCGAAACAACAAACAGGTGCGATATATTTTTTTTAAACATTCTACACGGAATAATCTGTAATGATATGCTCGGGCTCTGTAATAATGTATTTTTAACACCTCAAACGGATCGTAACCAATATTATAAATGCGAATGTGAAACTCAAGAGTGGAATGCCCAGGTTACCCGATTCAAACTCAAAAATTTGGGTTTGTAGTCGTAAAGGAAATACGAACATACATAACACTGAACAATACGTACTTTTTTATAATCTATAATGTATTAAAACGTGAAATAAAAGCTTTTCGTATAGTAGTAGTTGGTATGGAGAATGGTGTAATGCTAATTTTTATGAAAGGTGCATTATTAAAACATTAAATCATTATATTAAAACCTCGCGCACACCAATGCCAAACGATTTATACACACACCGCGTATTGTACATACGCGGTGGTCAATATAACAATGCAAAAAAGCAAAACATTTATGAGCGAATTTTGACCAGGCGGCGAAAACACTTACCATTTAATAAGAAGTCGATTCAGCTTAATGCTTTTGAAGTAAGCAGTAAAAGTAAATAACATTTTATAAAAATATAATGGAAAGAGGGAACCATAATACTTACGCAACTAACATCCTTACCTAAACACAGCACGGCACTCAGTGACACTATCGTCCTTTACTCTACAAAGCTTAAATCTATAAAGTGAATTCATAAATTATTGTTTACAAACCTTATCTTTAATAAAATTGCCAAGAACGATTCAAGAGATGCTTATATTATATGCATCTCTTGACTCTATAATTAGAAGTAGCGCCACGCTTGTTGGCGAATTGGGCCGACGCGTCCGGGTACCAGTACCTCTTTCTCGCATGAGATCGGCGTGAAGTGGCGTATGTACAAAAGATTCACTTTTACCTTTTCTCGTTAAAGAGGTTTTAAATCGAATATTAAGAAAAAAACTATGTTACGAGTGCGTTCAGTCTAAAAATGCACTTCACTAAATTTGCAACCCTTGCCTGTGTGTGCAGCGATTTTATTTGAAACTCAAACTATACCACGCATTAAAAGGTCAAGTAAACGCCAATGACATTGACAAGCTCGCGTATATTGCGTCTACACACTATTTTGCATGCATAGGTGGGTCGTGCATTTTTAGACTGAACGCACACTAATTTATTTGATATTGATTTATAAATACACTTATATCCACCCTTTTATTGGTCATGGATTTTTGCTAGGTAATACCTGACTATATGGACTCCCACTAATGGCCACGCCCACAACTAATTCAGTGGGGATTCTTTTTTTAATCAAGAGCAACGAGACCTGTCGTTCGTTCGTAAAACTATTTATCTTATTTATCGTATCACTGAAGTGTCTTACGATATCAATAAATTTGTATATTTTGGACTTACTCAACAATTTATACCATTTGTTTGCACTATTCCAAACCAGTTATAACGTTAATAATTATTATATTGTATATGGTATAGTTACTGATAACCGAACTGTGAGTACAGTTGTAGTGCTTGATGAGGACGTCTCTCATTACGACGGAAAGGATAACCCCTGGTTTTAATGGGTATTCCAGCGATCAACCACACCCCCTATCGAGACTACAATTGAGTATCGGGTTCGGTATCGAATGGGGTCATTAAGATAAAAATTTTAAGGGATAAGAAAGTTTTGTAGGATTTACTCAAAATAAAAAGATTTAAATTAGAAAAGAAAAGATTTTAGATGTTAACAACAATAAGATAATATTTATTCATAATATATATTCATAATATTGGCCAAATATATATATAAATATGTATAGCGAACCCGACATTGATCATATCTGGCACGGATAAAAAAAAACGAATATAATCGTAGGGTCGTAAACTATTCTCAAATCAACTAAATCACCCAAAAAAATGCTTAAAAGTTGGTCCAGGGTCTTAGATGGAGTTTAATTTAACATACACACGCACATAATCATTCATATACACCTACATATTAATTACACACAAATAACAGAACACAACTCCATTACTGATTGTGTTATTAAAATGTAAATCAGGTATAATACGTGATGCATCCCAAATGAGGTTACAATGTTATCTAGTCAAATTATGTTCACTATGCTCACAAAAGCCTTATAGACAATTGCCTACAGGGAGTGCGGTTCGGGTTTCCGGGCCACTTCGTATGGAAGAGATATTGCCAGGTAAGAGACGAATTTGATTCGAGTTGTATAGATGCTGAGTCTATTGCGTTACAGAGAAAGGTATGTAGGTTACATTGAAAATGGGACCTGGGATTCGTTTCAAAAGTCCTTGTATAAGGTTCATAAAGGTTACTTTGACTGCTAGTGTTCCTGTTTCGATAAATGTGAGCTTTAGATAGATTATATCATTTTAAGTAGAAAATTTGTTCTTAACAATACAAGGCCTTAAAGTGGGTTTTTTTTACCCTTATAAAAACTCGAGCGCTTCAGATTAAGATAAGGTAAATTTAATTACACGGAGATTAAGAATATATTTCAATAATCTTATAATTAAGAATGACATAGGAAAATAGAAGAGTCAAAAGTTGTAAAAAAAACATCAGCTTGAAATAATCGAGCGCGATTTATTATTATGTTATTTTATTTTAGGGAAACCAACAGTACAGCAATTCATAAAAAATAGATTAACATTAATTTAACACCTAAACCAATCAAGTTTCCACTTATATATACTACACAAACAGAAGAGTAAGATAAAGAACAGAAAAAGACAAATGTAAAATAATCAATTATATAACAATACATATACTTAGAACAGTTAAACAATTAATAAATACAAAAAGAACTCTACGTATCGTCTAAAAGAATTTGTTCAATCTGTTTACGGAAGGAGCTAATAGAACAATTACAATTTATTTTTGTTATGGGAGAAATTCTTTAAGGATAACAAAAACAACTGTTATCGTTTTAGCACCTAACCTACGGGATTACGTATGTATATTATGTGTTGCAATAGATCGCCACAGCGCTTTAGTGACTACAAATTTAGCCCCTACCGTTTAGTAGGGGAGGGATCGATGCAAATTTTGTAGCCACTAAAGCGTTGTGGCAATCAATTGTAGAACGTAGATTAGGTGCAGAAACGAAAAAGGGTTATTTTAAGGTAAGGTTATGTTATACATAAGATATGGAGCGCGTGATGGTTTTAGCTACATTGCCTTGAGAAAATGGTCAGATTTTATTTTTGGGTTATTCTTAGAGTATTTCCTTTACAATAAAAAAAATCGCGTTCAAATATTTGACAATCAAGAAGCGGAACTTTTTTCACAACTTTGTAACTCTCCCATTTTATTATTTCTAAGACTAATAGGAGCGGAATACCAATGAAGACCTGCCAACCTGAACATGTCCAGATGGAGATTCACAAATGATATTAATCTGAGCTGTTTGTGCGGTGCAACTCAAACAATTTGCCATCTTATATATATACGAGTATACGTACGAGCGAGGACCCGCTGCGAGAATAATAAAAGGACCTCGTTGTGGGGGTCGCGTTCTCACAACTTGTGTGGCTCTCGGATCGTCTTGCAATAAAGTTAAGTATAGCTATCGATAATCTCCTCAGGTGTATCTCATTTCTCTTTATATGACACCATAAATTGTATATGACGGAAGTGAAGACGTGGTTTTATTTGTGTTTTATGCCGGAACCAGACATAGTTCAAAGTGTGACCCTCCTTAGTGTTAACGCGGGTTGCATTAGCATTGATTAAAAGCGTAACACGATAAAGAATTGACTCCTGTGGGCCCAGCACGAATATTTTTTTTCCTAAATACGGTCGAATCTTCCAATTCGAACGGTTTGAAATGTTCGTGCTAGGGCTTGAGTCGTGTAACAAATGATAATAACTAGAAGTCTTAAGTTTAGTATGACACTACCTTTATGCATAACAATCGTGAAACAAATAATAGTAACAAGAAATCTTAAGTATAGTATGACACTACCTTTATGCATAACAATCGTGAAACAAATAATAGTAACAAGAAATATTAAGTATAGTATGACACTACCTTTATGCATAACAATAGTGAAACAAATAATAGTAAAAAGAATCTTAAGTATAGTATGACACCACTTTTATGCATAACAATCGTGGAACAAATAATAGTAAAAAGAATCTTAAGTATAGTATGACACCACTTTTATGCATAACAATCGTGGAACAAATAATAG
>JANCMC010030330.1:0-29775 GCA_024363005.1 Charaxes varanes | reverse complement strand
TAACAAGAAATCTTAAGTATAGTATGACACCACCTTTATGCAAAACAATCGTGAAACAAATAATAGTAACAAGAAATCTTAAGTATAGTATGACACCACCTTTATGCATAACAATCGTGAAACAAATAATAGGAACAAGAAATCTTAAGTATAGTATGACAATACCTTTATGCATGACAATCGTGAAACAAATAATAGGAACAAGAAATCTTAAGTATAGTATGACACCATCTTTATGCATAACAATCGTGAAACAAATAATAGGAACAAGAAATCTTAAGTATAGTATGACACTACCTTTATGCAAGACAATCGTGAAACAAATAATAGGAACAAGAAATCTTAAGTATAGTATGACACCACCTTTATGCATAACAATCGTGAAACAAAAAGACGCGGGCAATTATCTCAGTACCGGGGCTATTCGATTGTTTATTGCGTCCTCCGGCGGATGTTCTTGTGCGATCTATTTCAATTGCATTGTTAATTATATCGTTGGCATGTATGGAGATGACATGTGGGTTCTATCAGATCTTCAGCGTGTTTTATTATTTCATAATAACTCACCATGATGAGTTAGTTCTCACTGTTTATTTTGCAGCCCAATGCAGTAAGCATTCTTTTTACATACGGGTCTGCAACGATCCTCTATTTTTAACTATACTGTGATATTAAAATAAATAAATTATTCTTAAGTAAAACGAAAACCGCCTTCAAAAACAAAAAGGCGAGAAACTAGAAAGCAAAAACTAAATAGTACTTTCATAAGATTTAGTAGACACTTACTGATGTGCTGAAGTCGGTACCAAGCCAAATAGGTTCTCCGCTGGTTGGAAGCGAAACGTGCGTTGAGACATCTAACAAAAACCTCTATATTAAAGCTATGCTAATTCAATTGAACTGCATGTAGCACTTAAACCTAATTTAATGAATGATTTGGTAAATTTTCATCTCATATTTTAATTCTGACTGACACCATTATCATATATGAAATAAAAATAGCTGAGAGCGTGTCAAGACACACATAGAGGGGTTCCGTATGTGATACGCTACAAACGTATTTGTTAAATAACTTCAAAAGTTGTTGCACAATTTCGTTCAAAATAATTTTCCTAATGAGTTTTTAGCCCTTTCCATTGACATGGAAAATTTTAAGTCTCTACGTCTAATAGTTTGGAAACGCTTGGGGGGGGGGCGACTATCTTACGAGCAGTGTGAAGGGAAAACGGACCGTCAACGTGCGTCCACACTAGTACATACATAGTCCATGCGTTCCGTACATAATTAGTTAACTTTCTCTTAGTCTCACGTAGTAGTTAATTGATATTAACATTTAATGTTAATTTTTTGTCATATATGATCATCAAATATCAGGTCCCCGAATATCTGTGCCTCCTCAGTCAATCTGTATATACAATTTTAGTTTATTCTTGATTTACAGTTGAGCTGATCGTTAAGATTGAGCTAGAGGAGCGTCCTTCCATTGTTTTCGCGTGTATAGCACCATTACGGTTAACATCTGGCAATAAATGTGTAGGAAAACTAAGTTAACGATGGAATAAAAAAAGTCTTTAAAATCTTATTCTAGAGGATATCAGGCAGGGTCACTACCCACTGCGCCAACGGGCCAGTTATAATAATAAAAAAGCTACAGCTTTTGTAGCTTTTTGATGCAGCAATACACCGATTTTCCCTCGTATTCATTCGCGTATTAAAGCAAAGTATTTTAGGTTTTCATGCAAATAAAAAAGCTCATTAAGTTTTTTTAATGTTACAAGTTGCAAACGACCAGATGGTTCACTTAAGTGACTAGGCTAGCAGATGCGTAGCCGGCCTTTAATGACGAGTTTAAGGCACCGGAAAGTCTCACAAACCGAACGAAACGTGACCACAATAACACCACTTGACGTAACAGCATTGCTGCCACTTCACGCTGATGTTATGTAAAAAGAGGTACTGGTATCCGGACGCGCCGGCCCACTGGGATTTTGTAATATTTTTCATAAGTATATATATACGTGAAGCGAAAATTATCGGTACCATTTTACAAAAATTGCGTGGATGGAGGGGTATGAAATTTGGCACAATTATAGTTTATGTAAAGGAGGGTGTGGGAATGATAATACTTTTATAGAAACTCGTTATTAACACATTAAATTATTAAAATAAAACCTCACGCACAAAAATGCAAACGATTTGCACCACTTTAAACGCACACGTTTACAAGATTGTGTCAAAGGGGAATCATGACGAGAGGGTAAAAATATTAATTGTCAAATATTATAATGTCTACAAGGAATTAAAAATTTGTATATAGCTTGAAATAAGCATATAGTACGTATACGTATTTTGGGGCATATCTCACCCTAAAATACACTTACTTGTGTAAAGATTGGCTGCAGTATTTCAGCCCCCTTTTCAATTCTCCATGTTTGCCCTCCTTATTTACGTAATTGGGCGGACATTTTTATTATACAGAGATATTACTCCTTTATGTAGTCTCCATGGTAAAAATCTAACGAAGGTATTTTTTTATTAATTTAGTGCACCCAATTTTTAAATGAACTAGACTTATTGTTGGGTATAAAATTGTTTATAACGTGTTAACAATCTAAAGTTACTTTAACCAACAATATAATTTATCATAAAATAACAATTTATAGAATTGAAAATATGGGCCTGCTACATTTCAAATTCTTTTTCGATATATGTCTACCATAAATTATGTCACAATAATTTAAAGATTTTCACAACTTCCCCATAAAGGTATCCAAATCGTCTCGCCACCTCTTCCTTGGCCTCCCGGTCGTCGGAAGAAGAAAATTAAAATTACATACATTAATTATTAGTTACATACATTAGTTATTAATTAGATTCATTAAATATTAATAACATACATTAATTACTACATTTTTAAAGCTAACTTCTATAGAGAAGTTAGCTTTAAAAAATCTAATAGCTTTTATTGCTGCCAGTACCCTGATCAGGTTTACTCTATGATCGATGTACGACATACGCGTTGCGACATGGCGACACATATATATATGATACAGGTTACTATATGTCTACTTGTAAATGCGCTGGCCTTATAGTCAATAAATTGATATAAAATTGCAAAGTTTAAGTTATATACGGTTCAAACCCCACCGCCGTTGGGGTATTGTCGCACCCACTCCTAATATAAGCTTTTAATTTAAGCTTAGTAGGAGTGGAAAAGGGAATATTAGACATACCTAAAAAAGTGTTCCTAATATTCTTTAAAAAAAAAAATAGTGTCACTGAGTGATATTAATCATGAGATTGCAGAGATTGTAGGGGTTCAAAAGGATGACATCAGACGGTAGGCGCTCATCTTAACTCGCCCCAGTCACATCCTCTGCAATCTAAGCAGTTCCTGGTACTCGACTGGGATAATGCTAGGTAAAAGGAGAAAACGATACATCCCATGATTCGAAATATCATTTCCTCTCCAATATGGTCTATTTCTTATACCTTCTTGGTTATTGCACACATCAGCCTCTAATAGAAAAATGCTGGTATATGGTCGTTAAATGATCAAGTTAATGTTTCATTTCAATTACTTAGAATGTTTGTTTGCACTAAATTGGTTCTGTAAGCTGTGATTTTACTAATCACTTTTCGAATAACCTTTGTAGAGTCTATCTCCTGATGATGCTTCGGTGTCGAAGGGAAACATGCGTTGTGGTACATCGGAAAGTCAGCGTAGTGCTGTAGTTTGGTGGCGGGTTCGGTGGTGTGGCCTTTGGGTTGCAGTATTGCACCGATTTTCTTTCGTATTGATTCGCGGATTCAAACAAAGTAGTTTAGTTTTTCATGCATCCCATGGTTTTCCGCAAAGTAACTCATTATCTATCGAGCATATATCTGACTTAACGATATAGGTTAATTAAAAAATCTAGAGATCGCCGGCTTGTCGAAATTCTGCCAGAAAACTTTAGATTTGTGTGCCATATGCTACATGTATACATTTTACTATGAAATGGTGTCAAATGTATAGAGAGAGGTACTGCTACCTGGACGCGCTGGTCCATTTCGGCTGCAGACCAAAAGGACTGCAAACATGGTGCCATCTAATTGAGAGTACCAACTATAAAGGTATTCTTATTTGATCTCTGATTCGATTTATAATCAACTTTACGTTACCAATTAAGAAAACCCATTGTGCTGATTGTTAAATTTATCGACGAATAATGCTTTTGCAAGAAATTTACCGTTTGTCCGGTGACGAATTGACTTTAATAGTTTTTTTTTGTATAAAAAGTGAGGTTGGGCTGTTAGAAAACGTTTGTATGGGAAAAAGAAAAAGGCTGTTTTCAGGGTTTTCCCGGCAATTGTTCGAAGTTTTCTCACCGTAAAAACGATCCTTGGACTTCAAAAAAAAGAGTTGGTAAAATTGGTCAAGGCGTTGTTGAGTTATGCGCTTACAAACATTTTGCGATTCATTTTTATATATATGGATTCAACTCAATCGTCTTCTGTCACAACGTTGGTGAGATTTGTCCTTAATGGCGCGTAAAGGTTACACTCATTTTGTTAGGATTGCGTAGTCTGACATGGAATGCATATAGTTTCGGTCTGTCCGTATATCTGGACGGCGGACTGAAGGACAGAAATGGCGATGGAGAGACGTCCAACCATGTTTAACTTTTCGTCGACAATCGATTTGATCTCGCTTTAAAGGAAGCAAAAGAGGCGGATGCTCTTATAAGAAGCGGTTCCATGTCCATAGACCAGTTGGCGAAAGAGAAACCGTTCTTGGGAGTTCCATTCACAACTAAAGATAGTATTGGTGTAGAAGGTAATCTTTATAATATTTGATATACATGACGTCAACTACAGAAGCTATTTTTATTGAATGAATAAAAACTTTTATACATATTTTCATACATATCTGTATGATTTTAATAGGACGTAACCCGATTTAATCGAATCGGTTTATTGAATATTTTTAACACAGAAATATGTCACAATATGTCGTATTTTGGTGATTTTGGAATGTACTTAACCTAACCTAACCTTCCTATTTGCGTGCCTTTTATTGTGGAAATTGCATAAGGTACCTAGCATTGTAATCTATAGTTATATAAAAACAGAGTGATTTAAGGAGATAAGAGAGAGTGCGATGATTAAAGGTAGTTATGTTTAATTGCAGGACTTCATTTCACTGCCGGGGTGACGTTGAGGAAGGATTACAGGGCTGACAAGGACGCTGACGTAATTAGATTGTTGAAGGCCAGTGGTGCCATAATCATTGGCTTGACAAATATCCCAGAATTATGCATGTGGTATGATTGTAGTTATATTTATTATTGACACTGGCTTGATCATTGTGTGTGTCACTCAGTGATCAAGGAAGTGTTTAAATATTGGAAGATACAGTGTAGTGCCGGCTCTAAAAGAATTACTTTTATTTTTCACATCCATTTAGCCTCACTACCCATCAGGCAAATATATATTACTTACTTACTACAATATGGCATCGGATGGCACAAATGAAATCAATAAGTATAAATAAAAATTTTAAAAGCTATCATTGATTCGGAGGAATCGAGTCCCGAGAAGAATCAGCAAGAATCTCGTTAGTCACTCTTTTTAAAAAATAGTTGATACAAAAAATAATTTTACTATCCTTTCATGTTAACTATAAGGTACAAAAACTTTTTTGGAAGTAAAGATTACCGACTGCCGTCATTCTCGGAATCCCTATAATGTCACGCCTTATATTACTGAGTCACATTCGAGACCCACTGTTTTACGTGGTTTCCTAAACACGGAGGAGGACAGATATTTGAAAAGCATTGTTAGAATGGGTTAGCCATCTATCATCCGATCGCAGCAAGAACTGCTTAACATAGCGATCAACTCAAATGCCGGCCAATGATTATTATGCTATGTTATATAGTATATAGGTGATACTACTATAGTTAAAAATATTTCGTATTTAATTGTTATTAGGTATGAAACACACAACCATATCTACGGCAGAACTAATAATCCATATAACACAACCCGAATTGTGGGTGGGTCGTCTGGAGGCGAAGGAGTTATCCAAGCAGTCGGTGGAAGTATCTTCGGAATAGGTAACTGTTTTATTTTAAGACAAAATTTAATATTGCCTAAAGACAATAGACTAACAATATTTAAAATCAGATACCTACTCTTTTAAGTACTAGATTAAAGTTAGTCGAATTGCAATTTACCATTACTTATTACATATTTACTAATGGACCCGGCAGACGCTCTCCTACCTGAACGTGAAACTATTATCCTATAATATTTTCCCCGCTCCCGTTTCTTTTCCCTTTCCCGCTCCATATTGGTTCACTATTTGAGCGTTAATGGCTTAAACATGAAAGATAGATATATGCTATCGCGGCCTTTTTGTAGAACTATTTAAGATAGTCATTTCCTACATACATTATATACATGTAACTCTAACGGTTTTTGACAGATGACAGAATATTCTCCCAATTACTTGACATTTATAGTTATATTTTCGACCAATTACACAATATCTTTATAATGTATAGCCTATGTGTTATTCTGATGTATAAACTATATTATTGTAAAGTTTTTATTAAAATCCATTCAGTAGATTTTCCGTGAATGAGCGTCTAACATATATCCATTCATCCATCCATCCGTGTACAAAGTTTCGCCTTTATAGTAGGATTCGAAGATAAGTCTTTGTAAAATTTTTCTCTTTTTTACTATTTAAATAAAAAAAGGGAGGTATATGCTTGTGACTGTCGTTTTTAAATTCATAGTGTCTTTATGATTTTTTGTCTGTCTGCCAGTCTGTCGTGCGGTATAATTCCGATTCATTAAGCGTGGAAAATGATGGTAACTACAAAAAATTCTACTATAAGATGTAACGAGCATACGAAAACTCTTACATGTTTTTTTAAAATAATCTATACGATATCTAGAAATAAATAAAAATATAATAATGTTTATAGGTTCAGATATTGGTGGTTCTATTCGTATGCCCGCTTTCTTTAATGGTATTTTTGGACACAAGCCAACGAGAAGAGCAGTATCTAACGAAGGACTATATCCAGAGCCCGAGAAGGATGCTATTAATTTATATTTGAGTGAGTATACAATGTCAAAATTGTATAATATCAATTTTTATACCAGGCTACTGGCCTTAATTATTATCACAAAGAGACGATATTAATTTGATCCAAAATAAAGTCCTAGATTCGACGAATAAGAAGCCTATTGATTGGACTTATGTAATAATTTAGTTAAATTTGTTCTATTCTGTAATGAATCATCTAATTATAAACGTTTATTTATTACAAACGAAATTTTATTTTTCATTCATAACTTGTAACTAAGTAGCCATTTATTAGATTTATAAAATTTTATGTAATTATTTTCAGAACTCAGATTTATTTAAAAAATCCATACAATAAAATTAAATGGGACAAAAAACGCATAGAAGACTAAGACACTTTATTGATTTCTGTATGGCTTTTGTCCCATTTAATTGACTCTATGGGAAATTTTCAACAGGGAATAGCCTATTTCGTATTAATAAGCTAACTTATTTATTTCTAATTCGATTGACAATATTTTTCTGACATTGCAGGCATTGGACCAATGACCAGATTCGCTGTCGATTTAAAGGCAATTCAGAAAGTTATATCCAGTGATTACGCGAAAAATCTTAATTTGGATAAACCGGTCAACATTTCAAAACTAAAAATATTCTATCAGTTTAGCAATAACGCTCCCTTGGTGAGCGATTTACATCCAGACATAAGACAGGCTTTGAAGAAAGTCGTTGAATACTTCCGTGTAAAGCACGACATCGTTGCAGAGGAAAAGCAAATCGAATGGCTAAAAAGATCAGCTCCGATCTGGTTCACGACAATGAAGAAGGAAATAACGTTTGCGGCATACATTATGGAAGATCCCAGTCTATGGTCGAATTGCAAAGAAATTGTTAAAAACCTACTTGGCCTATCGGGAAATACTCTGATTGGTTTAATTTCAGGGTTAACTGATCGTGATAAGTTTAACCCGGAGAGTGAAAAATATAAATACTTCATGAAGGCTCGGGATCAATTGGAAGAAGAATTTAAAAATATGCTTGGCGATAATGGCATCTTCTTGTTTCCAACTCATCCTCGAAGTGCCTACCGGCGCCCATGGACATCTGCACGACCAGAAGGCCAGCAGATGCGTTGCCGGCCCTTAATGACGAGGTACATAGGTTCTATAAAGTAAAAAAATTATATCTCTATATTATTCTGTATGTCATTGAACTCTTTCTAAGCACTTTGACCGATTTTAGTATGTCTCCAAATGCGAGTTGAAGAATACTAGCATAGGTAATTATATTCGGAAGTAATTATTGGGGGATCCACCTACAATTGAAATATATATTGTTAATTGATAGAATCAGGCGTTACTTTGCGGTAATCCATGACATGCCTGAGAAGCTAAACTACTTTGCTTTAATCCGCGAATGAATATATATTGTTTTTAATGGATGTCTGTCATGAAAAAAAAATCCGAATACCGTAATCCCTCCTATAACGTGGCAGGTTTATTCCACATTGTAGGAAAACGCGTTATATGATCGTTCTGGTACGCGCTTGTAAAGCTGAAGACTTTGTTGGTTTGCTGAAATGCCCTAATCTCAGTAATTACTAGACCAATTTAAAAAAATATTTCAACTTTAGATAGCCCACTATAGAGGAAGGCTATAGGCTAAAATTGTTTTATAATTGGATCTGTTTTTTTACCTAATTTTGCGCGGATGAAGTCGCGGGCACAGCTAATAAAAGATACATAGTAATTAATTCGAAGAATTTTATAAATCACAAACTTACTAAAATAGAAGTGGCTGTAAAACTTCGGTCCTATTTTTAGATTGTCTTTGAAACGACAGGCCTTAGGTATTTCAAGTTGATCGTCCTTGTAATCTTTTTTAGTATTACTGTTGTTTTGAATGGTGTTGAGAGGTGCCTTTCACTCTTTGGCATCTTTGTCACTTCGTCGTTTGATTGCTACGTCGTGTATTATATTTAATAATGTGGGTAAAAGACAAATATATAAAGATACATGCCTTCCTAGCCGTATGTAATATTCTACTGAGAGTAAAACAGTCTTTTTTGTTCGTATAAAAGGAAAAAAAATCTGGAAATTTAATATAACGGTAGCAATAACGATACAAATACAGTAACAAAAGAGCATTTAGTCATAGTTAAAGAATAGAGAATAGGTATAGAAGGACACCTGAACGTGACTACAAAGATAGATATTACTATTGTTGCACCGTCTGTTCCCTAAGGTAGACAATTATATTTTATAGAAATAATATTAATATGTTATACGAGCACCGTGTTATAGGATTACAGTATTAATTTGTCAGTTACAGTATTCATTTTGTGGGGATTACAGTATTAATATGTCAAAACTTTTTTAAAGAATTAAACACAGTTTATTTCAGTTTTTTTCAGTTCATATTAAGTAACAATCTATATGCAATATTTGTTTATCAAAATTCATTCGTTTTCCCTCTCAAAATTAACGTCTATTTAAAAATTTGTACCGAGAAAATTTAACATTACAATTGAAATATATCCATATGTAATTATGAGATGTAGTAGATTAGACTTGTATAGAGTGAGATTCAAAGACATATAAACTGTGATTCTCCCTTACTAAGTATTTCTCAAATTGTCCCTGTCAGAAACAATTTGTATACTTATTGGGAGCAGTTTTTCTGTATTCTGTATACGACTTACTTATCATTTTTTGTATTATAAGTATTTAAGGAATTCGTATCTAAACCGATCGCTAGGTTAAATAGCTCGGTTCTCTCGGTCACCCATTTATCGCCTCGGCTAGGCGATAAATGGGTGACCAATTCTAACACTGGTTTTCAAAAATCCGAACTCCTCCGCGTTTCGGAAGGCACGACAAACAGTGGGTCCCGATATCACTGAGTGCTATTAGTCATGAGTGTAACGGACACGTTGGTGTCTTTTCCGGGGTTATATTGATAGGGATCAATAATACACCAACTGTTCAATATTCTTCTCTCATGTGAGAAAGAGGTACTGGTACCCGGACGCGCCAGCCCAATTCGGCTACAAGCATGGCGCTACCTCTAATTTGAGACGTTTGAGAATGAATCGGTATAAAGACTGTTCATTAGCTCTTCCGGCTAGCCAGATATAAAGAGACATTTAAAAAGCTAACAGCTAACCTAGAGTCGTGGTGCTATTTGAAGATATACCATTTGAAGAAGTCGCATTTGAAGAGGAATAAGAAATGGATTTAAAAGAAGAAGAGAACCAATATGTAAAAAAAGAAGAAGAGAGCCTAATAATCTCCTTGAACGAAACAAACTGACAAATTGGTTTAATCATATGCCGCAACGAATCGGTCCAAGTTTGTTCTGCGTATTGTCATAGTCAGCCTCCTTAATAAATGGGCTATCTAACACTGAAATATTTTTTTTAAATCTGACCAGTAGTTCCTGAGATTAACGCGTACAGGCAAACAAACAAACCTCTCAGCTGTATACATTAGCGTAGATTACATTATAATAATAATAATAAATAAATAGATAGGACTATATGACACACGGGCGTCTGTTCCTAAGGTAGACAACTTAATGCTTGTGTTATAGGTAATAGCCGTCTGTTATACACAAATATATATATATTTTTAAATATATAAATACATACATATGGATAATATGGATGGACAATAAAATTATTAAATTAAAAAGATCTTACTAATTTAAACGTTTCAATTACCTATCACAATTTTCTTATAGGTAATTATAACGCCCCATCTATTCCAAAAAAATATTTTAGTTATAAAGACAAAAATAGCTATATTGAGATATCGAAATAATTCTTACATTGGCTGATAGTGAACGTTGAAACGAAGCTGCCTGTACCATTAACTCTTTTTAGACCTAAAACGTAATCGGTCAGTTTATTGTATTAAGCGTGCGATATGTCGCGCGCTGGGAAAAAAATCGTACAAAAGAGGTATTACTTACCGATATTTGTTTCAAAGTGAATTTAAAACGTAGAAAATGGAAGGATGCAAATAAAGCTGAAGAGGGATTTTGTTTAAAGCATAAATTAAAAAATAAATATAAAAGTACGTTCTCACGGGTATGACGTACAAACACAAGTGATCGAGCTCACGCCCGTTATATGCTGCATAATATGACATTATTTTCTGGAGAGATACATTACCTATACATTCTTGTACGCTGTCGCCTGTCCCTCCGTACTCCGGCGGTAATATCTCTTTCGGCACATAATCGAGAAGTGCATTCATGTTATGTACCTTTACCTAGAAATAAATATATAAATATGAACAATTGTTAGAAAACGCTTTAAGAATATTTGAATCTTTAAATACTATAGATATATTTATTTGATGTATTTTGGAATATTTTAATAAATTAGAGTTCAATTTTTGCCGTGAGGTATTTTACATTAGTCATTACTATTGTGGGTTTTTGCATTGGATCACGTCGGAAGGTCTATATATAGTGAGTGTAAGTAGAAACTTCGCTTGCGTGAGTAACTGCGGTCGTCATCCGTACAGGAAAGAGTTTTAATGTATAACATTGTCATTTAACATAAATAAACTTGTGTGACTGTGAAGGACAGCGTTTTTATTAATTCTTTTATTACATCCTAATTCTTATAAAGTTAACAACTTAAACTTCACTAACGCCGACCATTTTAATTGTATACTTAATACCCAAAGTTAAATATTACATTCATTTATGTAAGGCAAATTACGTTGACTTTTGCTCCTTTTGCAATAAAATCCGAGCATGAGAAGCATATTTAGAAAGAGAACCAGTTATGGCGCCCCCTTACAAACACTGTTTATATTTTTTATTATAAAATATGTTTAAAACAATCGCATATTAAGTCGCCCCAAACTGAGGCGTCCCCTGGGACTCGGTGCCTGGAGCGGCCGCGATTCCCGCCTCGAGTCTAGGTGTACATGTATATTAGCATGTTCTTATATTGAAAAAAAAAATTGTTTTATCAGCTGTTACCTGCATATAAGGCCTATTGTGCTATCTTATAATCACCGTTTATTTTCATGAATTCATAATATGAGTTTTAAAACGACTTATTTATCTTTGTTAAACGCAGACGTCGCGCGATAACATTATGTACGTATGTTTATACAAAAAATGCCTGATAAGAAGTACTCGCTTATTGGACCGAAAGTACCATTTTGTATCGTATGATGTCTAACTTCATCCACCTAGTCTCTCTCCACCTAGTCTAGTACCAGGGTTAAAGCTATGCAAATACACACTATCCAACTAGCAACTAAAATTAAATTATTCTGCCTAGCGTTATCCCAGTTTAGTACCAGGGTCCGCTTAAAATGCAAAGGATATAGCGGTGGGACGCGTTAATATGACCGATTGCCGTTTGACGTAATCCCCGGAACCCCCACAAAGTCTATATTGTCACGACTAATATCAATCGGTGACAATAATTGGGACCCACTATTTTGCGTACCTTCCGAAACACGAAGGAAGGAGGTCTGCAAGTCATAAGTGGACCCTGGTACTAGTATCAGGGTCCACTTAAGACAGTAGTAACCTAACGTTATCCCGGTCTAGACTGGGTTAACGTTAGGTAGAAGAAGCATTTAAAAAATAGCTGCTACTTGTACGTCAATGCAGCTTGTTTTACATCACATAACACGATACTTCCGCAATACATATCACTGATACTTCCTTGTTTATATATTATTAATATAGTATCATCAGTGTATTTGATTGATAATAATTAATTAGCACACATTAAATATCTCTATACATTAATACATGAGGCGAAAACTTTCGGTACCACTTTTACAAAAATTGCGCGGACTGAGTATGAAATTTGGCACAGTTTAGTTTATATAGAGGAGAGTCTGGGAATTTCTTAAATTGGACCAGTAGTGCCTGAGATTAGCGCGTTCAAGCAAACAAACTCTTCAGCTTTATATATTGACATAAAATAGGATGTAGATTCAAAAGTTTATTTATTTACATAATACTTATATCAACAATGGTGGACAATATTAATTTTCAACAAGCATAGAACCTTAAAAAAGTTTGTATCCCTTGATATCGCACTAGGATAATCTATACTGTGATATCTTACGTACAGAAAGAACCCTTATTAATTCCTTAGTCCCATACCGTGGTAATATATTACACAGAAATGTCAAAGCACGTTAAACGTGTGATAATTTATAAGACCCGACACATTCTAGACACAGCTATGACGTTTGTAAAGTGCATTGTCCATGAATTTATCAATTTGCATTTATTCCCACAATCTACTGCATACATAGTCCTTTTTATGGATCTAGACAATTCCACAGATATTACTGTATCTGTTACATACTTTTTTTATGTTATAATGAAGCAAACGAGCAGGCAGCAAAGTGCCTATTGCCGCCTATGGACATCTGCACGACCAGGAGGCAAGCAGAAGCGTTGCTTGCCTTTAATGACGAATTTAGGCCACCGTGAAGTCTCACAAACCGAACGACACGCGGCAACAATACCGTCACTTGACGTGACAACATTGTCGCCACTTCATGTCAATCCTATGTAAGAAAGAGGTATTAGTACCCGGAGGCGCCGGCCCAATTCGGCTACAGACATGGCGCTACCTCTAATTCAAAACTCACAACTCTATATTTTGTATAACACTAGCTGTTTCCCACGACTTCGCCGGCGTAAAATTGCGAAAGCCCTTAGACCTCCTTAATCAGGATCTATCGAAAAATCTTATTTTAGCGACGTCTTCTAACTATAAACTACCTTTTTGTCAAATTTAATTGTTGTACATTTCGCGGTTTTCCAGATTTAGTGTTACGTGACCTTTCCCTTTGATACATACAGAAGAGAAATTTTCTTGAAGGCCCCTTACTTATATCGGTTCAGAAACACTACAGTTGGAGTTAATTACACCGGAGCCAGACATAGCTCAAACTGTTTGTACATTTTTGTCCTTGAAGTCACAAAGTTGTACAAAACTTTATGCGGTTACACAAAGTTTCCGGCCACAATACATGATCATTCAAATGAAGCTATGTCTGGCTCCGGCATTACATATTTAGGGAATAAATTGGCTTTACTGAAGTGGAATTGGGCCAGTTATGTATGTCCTAATATAGACTGGTAATGGAAATGGCCCGAAAAGGTCCAAGATTGTAATTTGTGGAAATTTTGAAGGGACATCCCTTTGTCCAAATGTTGAATAGTTTAGGCTAAATAAGATAAGAGAAGATGATGTCTTTTGTTGAGATGTAGATGATATCTTAAATATATTATGTGATATCTTGTTTGGAAAAACAGATTTTGCCCAAAAGTAGGCTCCAATTTAAATATGGAACTAGCGAACATTGGATTTTTTTTTAATTTTTCCATAAATCAACACTGTGTTAAAACACTAAACTGTTTAAATATTGTGCAATAGCCCTAATTGAGTAGCTATTGTTATTTAATTAAAATATCTACAGGCGGTGGCGCCAGAAGGTTTTTTGCTTACTTCGACAACGGATGCCAGTTCAAGATTGTCTGTCATTATAGTTCTAACAAGTTTTTTGTACACTAGGGATCTTTTTTGTTTGTTTGTTAAATTTGACAATTAATATAACAAACGGTTGTCATAACTATGCTTTGATATATATACATGTGTGTGTACATCGTTTGGCAATGGTGTGCGTGAGGTTTTACTTAAATAAAGTAGTATATTTATTATGCATATTTTATTAAAATATTACCTACCATCGCTTATATAAACTATGATTGTGCCACTTTCCTTTCTGTGTCCGCGAAAATTCCTTAAAATGGTATCGAAATTTTTGCTTCACGTATTAATATATAGAAGAATATAATTTATAGTTATTATAAAAACGGCCTTGAAACTCACGCGTATGTTCTTAAATAAAAGAAAAACTCGCAAGGAACCCTTATAATTTCTCTCTGTCCGTCTGTCCGTCCGTCCGTTCGTCGGACTGCCCGTAAAATGGGTCCTCTCTAGCAGTTCCAAAGTATAAGACGTAGAAACTTGAAATTTTCCATTTTGATAGAGCATGCTTAAAACCTCGCTAGGAAAAATATTTTGAACGAAGTCGAACAACAACTTTAGAAGTTATTTAGCAAATACGTTTATAGCGGATACGGAACCCTCCTATATATACGTGTCATGACTCGCTCTTGGCCACTTTTATTATAATAACGAAGAATCTTACGGATTTAGTATAAAAAATAAATTATTTATTTATTATTATAAAAGGCTTTATGCCTATATTAGAAAATACATATTAATTTATTATCTATATATGTATTCTTATTATCTTTAAGCAAATAATAACTTTTTATCTAGTTGCTGTGCTTTAGGGCTACCACGAAAACGGAACGAAATATCTCTTCGACGAAACACAGGATCTCACTTTATTGATGAAAACTGCAGTAAAATTTGTTGCGCAGTTTAGAAGATTTATGCGTAGGTACAAGAATGGATAGGAACTGTGTTTTGTTACAAGTAAAGGTAAAGATAGATCAACGAATCAGAGTATAGAGATAAAGATAGATCAAAGGCGAATAAGCTTGTCACCCAAATCGAGCGAGGGTTTGAGTGTACGTTGTTAAAACAAGATTCTGTAACTGACTGATATTTCGTTTTGTCATATTGTAAACATGAAATGGGTAATATTTTATTTAGCCTTGTCACACACACGCACACGAACACACGCACACACACTACAATAGTTTGATCACAATACAATTTTCGGATATTTTAAAACAATTTTATATATTTAATTTTCGAATCATGTGTTTTATAAATATCTCAAAATACTAACCAAAAACCCAGCGCACCCAAAAAAGTTTTCAGTTCAAAAATAATGGCCCTGCCGCGGTACCACTGCTGGTCCAGTGGGTACAGCGCCGCAACAAGCTCGCCCGGTGCGGGCACCAACTAGACATTACACAATTTATATAATAATAATAATTTTATAATAATTAGACATGCCTACAGTATAGTTAAAAAAACAATTTTACACATCGTTCCATTGGACTTTATAACATATAGAATAATATATTTGATTTAAAGCTAAGTTTACGAGATTATTATTTTTTACTATAGAAGTGTTACCTTTAGAGGTTTGTACGACATTCGAGATGCCGGGCAGTTCATATCGAGCACCAGTTCCTTTTAATGGGGGGTTTAAGATTATATATTCCTTTAACTTCTTTATGTATAAATATTTCTAATTTTCAAGAGTGAATGCGTTCATTCTAGACAATCGGGTTCCACGTTCCATCAATTTGCTTATCGATATATCGCGAATGTTACGATATTAATATAAACAAGATTATTTGGCTGTGGTTCTCATTTATATTTAAGGTTTTCAATATCAATTTTTATATCTAATGCTTAAATACCGAAGTATGTAATATGCTATGTAGTAGATTTCGGCATCATAAATGATTTAAATCGAAATATTTTAACATTTCACACTCTCAAAGATAATGAAACAGACGTAATAACCATTGAATTTTATTACGAAGAGATTACAAAATGACCAAATGGGCGAGGGGGGGGAGGGGGTGTGTGGAATTTAAAAACGGATTGGGTTATTTAAATGCAAGGCGGGATATCGGTGACGAAATTGACAAAAAAGACAAATTCTTAAAAAAAGATGTTGATAATAATTATTAGGTATAACTTTTTTGACTTCACCAAAATATCAACATCCTAAAATTTATCATTTATATTTCTTATGAGAGCGAAACAATTTTTAAAGGTTAAAATTTGTGTATGGTGGAGTATAAAATTTTTTAAAATGTCGCATGAACATTTATAGACAAATTTTTCAACGAATATTTTCCCCATTTGACTGAGATCTTCTCGTATATCAAAGTCCACTCAGTGTAATTTATCTTTTGAATGAAGAAAACTAAGGTCTTTAGTCTTAAAGTACTTAGATCGATGACGTTTCATTCAAGTCGGATGTCGAATGAGGTCGAAAATGAAATGGCTAGTAATTAAGCTAGTTGGCTGTGAGTCGGCCGATCACACTTTTCGTAACACTATTGTCAATCATTCACCAGCTTACTCCCCAAGTCAAGCGTTTGTAAAGAAGTTTTGTTTAAAAAATTTCGCCTTATTTGATCTATATACATGCATTTGTCTATCAGGACAGGGAATAAAATTTGCGTTTTCTAAGTAGGCAGTATATAATTATGTACTTGGATAGAAATGAATCACAAGGAACATAAGTACTAATATTATTCGTTATTTCATCAGTCGGGGATAAAATGACAAGCACATTTCAAGAAAGCGTTCCTCACATCAAAACTAATTCATTCACTCACTTATAGGCTTCATCTATGTATATAAAAGAGAAACCTATCATGAAATCTCAAAAAAAGATCAAATTTGATCATTTTTTTAATTAGTTTTTATTAAGTTTAGATAATAGACATCAGCCAAGGATGGATTTTTCGTTAAGGCGAGACTAAGTTGGTCCAAGGTCACGGGAGTTTATGCATGTTTTTAAAGTTAACGCCCCACTTTATACATGTTTTTATCATAACGGAAGGACCACCGAATAGTTGCAATTAGACCGAATCGTGTTGGATTTGTTTGCACTCTTTATTAATCCTCGTTGAGTACCTTCTGAATTCAAAATTCCAATATAATTCGAAACGATTTGCACAAGATGGTGGTTCATAATACTCCCCCATGTGGGGGTTCCGAGGATGACGTCAGATGGCAATCGGTCATCTTAACTCGCCCCACAGCCACATCCTCTGCAATCTAATCGGACCCTTGTACTTAACCGGAATGACGCTAGGAAGAAGAAAGTACACTTTGTTTTAATATTTGCTATTAATTTTTTAATATTTGCATACCGAAAAGGTGTGATATAGCTAAGGTCTTATAATAAGTTCAATTAGAGGTAGCGCCACGCTTGTAGCCGAAGTAGCTTCCGGGTACCAATACCTCTTTCTCGCACGAGATCAGCGTGAAGTGGCGGCAATGCTGTCACATCAATTGATGGTATTGCTGTCGCGTTTCGTTCGGTTTGTGAGACTTCCCGGTGGCCTAAACTCGTCATTCAAGGCCGGGGTATAAATTTAATAGAAATAAAAGTGGTCGAAAGCGTGTCGAGGCACGCTTATATAGAAGGATTACATATATGATAAACGTATGTGTTAAATAACTTCAAAAGTTGTTGTTCAATTTCTTGCTTAATAATTTTGCTAGAGGGTTTTAGCATGTCCTATCAACATGAAAAATTTTAAGTCTCTACATCTAATAGTTTGGAAATCCTAGCGGGATATCACTTTATGGGCAGACAGACGGATGGACAGAGCAAAACTGTAAGGGTTCCTTGTACGACTACGGAACCCTAAAAATTTGCTTCAGTTTTTCTTTCGACATGAATTTTGAAATGTTCTATACTTTAAGATTTTTTAAATACAGATTTTATATCTTTATAATAAACTTGGCAGAGAAGAATTTCATAACATTTTGAAAGATTCTCAAAAGCTCGTGTGGACGGACTTGTGCTTATCAAACATTTTTTTAATATACGTATTTTTTAAATTATCGTATCTGTACTAATATATAAACTGAAGAGTATGTTTGTTTGCTTGAACGCGCTAATCTCAGGAATTACTGGTCCGATTTGTAAAATTCTTTCAGTGTTAGATAGCCCCGTTTATCGAGAACGGCTATATACCATCATGCATAAATTTATCTATTGTTATTGCCTCATTTTACGCGGACGAACTCGCGGGCTCATATAGTGATTTATAAATTGCTTCCATTGTAATTGTAATGGCGAACAAAGCATTTAATTTTTTATACAAATAACTAGCTATACCTCGCAACATCTTAACTCGCCCCACAGTCAAATCCTCTGCAATCTAAGCGGACCCTGGTACTTAACCGGGATAACGCTAGGAAGCAGTAGTTGTATTAAAATATAAAATATTCTTTATGTGATAGATTGTGTACGCGAGAAGTGTCGCACTGGATCAGATATGGAGTGCGATGGATACGGCAACTATAAAGAGGCATCGTTCACTCCACACTCGAGCGATTGGCGTGCGGATCAAACCTCAAAATCTAGTAATAATTCAACTTACATACGTAACACGTGTCGCAGTCAAGTTAGAGGTCTTAGCTTAATCGGTAGCCGGCATTCTAGTCGATCGCTAGGTTAAGCAGTTTTGACTGCGGCCGGGTTATAGATGGGTGACCAAATATAACAGTGGTTTTAATATGTCCGACGTCCCCCGTGATTGGGAAGGCACGTAAAACAGTGGGTCCTGATGAATGTCACTGAGTGATATTAGTCGTTAAATTGTGGGGGTTCCGGGGATGACGTCAGACGGTGGTCATCTTAATTGGCCCCACAGTCATGTCTCCTTCAATTTAAGCGGACCTCGGTACTGGACCGGGATGGCGCTTGATAGAAGACATGTCGAAGATAGAGCATTATAACTGTTATTTTGTAATTCACAACACAAAAAATATATATTTTTCAAATAATTTGATACAAACTTTTTTTTCCCCTTGCGTTTACCGTTTTACCCTCACCCAGGAGGACTTATGGCTTCCTATACATATGACGTTTCTAAGTGGTTATAAAGAGTCTATATGCATAAAAGATTTTGAGTCTGTTGCAGATAGAGCAGTTGATATGGCTACGTTCTAGACTGAGACAATATAAGTCATTGCCAACAAAACGCTAAGCATTTAAAAAAAAAACCTTATTCACAATAAAACACCTTCCAAAGAATAGTTATGTAGCCCTAGCTTCTGAGTTAGTTTAAACTTTGCTCTCAGGGGGTGGAACTTCTTTTATCTGTCCTATAACTGGTCAGAGCCAACCTAACATCTCTTTTCTCCCATTCTTCTTTGTGGAAGAGCCTCGGGCACCTTCTTTCCCTTTTCCTCATGTGCCTTCTTCAGTGACATGACGCTTTCTTGAAGAAAACAAAAGCCCGCCACTCTTAATGGTTGTATTTTTTGGAATAAATATTGTAATGTGTCTTTAATCATTTCAGGCGGCGATGCTGGACGAAATGGACGCGGTGTTCGGCGTGGGTGCTCTGGTTGCTGATGAACAGCGTGCTGAGAGGGAGCGAGCCTACTCCGCGGAGGGCCTGAAGGGGCTGAGGGTTGCCCACGACTACGACGCGGTGAGGATTACATGACCAACCGACTGAACCTTGGCTATAGCCAAGTCAAAGGTTCAGTTAATATCGGTGGAATTGAGTCCATGTAAATTAAGTGCCAGTTAAAGATAGCGGATATGTGTCCATAGTAATAGTAATAATAGTAATTTTTAGTGTTCCGTACCTCAAAAGGAAAAAAAGAACCCTTATAGGATCACTTCGTTGTCTGTGTGTCTGTCAGTATGTCAAGACCCTTTTTGTTAGGAACGGGAAGACCTAAAAATTTGAAATTAATATCAAATACTGCGGTCTGTAGTCTGCGGTCCCTTGAAGCTGTGACAAAATCAATCCTCCAATTGAACACAATCAAAAGATATGGCCGTTTATGTCACTTTTTTATTGGAAAAGGGGAGGAAAGTTATTCTGCGCCCGTAGGACTTAGCACCTTTTCCTAAGACCAACCTTACATGTCTCCACTGGGTAGTGCCAAACGTTTTATCAACTAATTTTACGCGAACGAAGTGGTGGGAGACAACTAGTTATCAGATAATCACGAACTAAAGAGCACATTTGGATCGAGAACCGCAGGTTGCAGGCCCCTGGTCTAAGGAGTCATCCATACATTTTTAATTTTTTTGAGATAACCAAGAAAGAACTTAACACGATGCGTTTCCTTAAAATGATGTAATTTCAGCTGCCCGAGGAACGTGTGACCGTACTGACACTAGCCGACAAGGAGGTGCTGGCTGAAGACGCCGAGGACGTATTGGTCAACGTTAACATTGTCGATGACGAGAAATACAAGAAGGTACTCTTTATTTTGCATTCGAATGGGCAAACGGGTTTACCTATGTGACTTCAGACGCTCAAGGACATCTGGCCCACCAGGTAGGTGGCTCGCAGATGCTTTGCCAGCCTTTAAGGAGGGGTTTAGGCCTCTGGGATCTCTCACAAACGTGACAACAATACTATCACTTGACGTGACAGCATTGCAGTCACTAGTCACTTCAAACCGACCTTATGTGAGAGAAATACTGGTACCCGGAAACCCTAAACCAATTTGACTAGTGTAGTAGTAGCTAAGTAAGTAGCTGTAAAAAAAGTAAATGTAAATATATATGTAAAAGACAAAGGGAAATTGCCATGCCGCAAAATATAACGGCAGCGGAAAAAAGAGAATGGCTAAAACACTGCATAACAAAGATTCTTGCCATGCAAGAAGAGAAGAGACTGCCAAAATAAAATTTATAAAAAAACCAATTTGGCTGCAGACCAAAAGGACTGCAAGTGTGGTGCTACCTCTAAGTGAAGAAATTATCACTACATACTATTTTGTTGGGAAACGCATGAATATGCTTTGAATGGGAGTCTGGGATTTTCTTTTCGCAGTCAACACCCACTAAGATTGTGGGCAGTCCACGCTCTCTATGACTAAAACCCCAGAGGATCTTCTATCGACTGCTCATATTCATTAGTTTGTGGGACACAAGCATCCCTGCCTTTTTGATAGTGTTTTAATATTCAGAGGTCTGTAAGCCGCGGGATAAACGTTGTCTTTAAGAAAGAAAGCGTTGTCTTGAAGATTCCTAAACTTTAAACCATTGTTATTAGTTGTTCGTCAACTTTGTCATTGGTTTTAAACACTTTTTCAAATAAAAGTTCTGAATTCAATTTCCGCGCATTATTTGAGAAAAGTACTATACAAGCCTCGGCCGCAACTGGGCATTGATGGACTTACTTATGTGTGTTTTCCACATTCATACGTTCGTCCATCAATGCCTCTCTTGCCAGCCGCTGCAGTAATCTAAGCTTTTCAAACTATATTGCAAGCATCTTATAGTACGTTTTATTATTGTGCAGAACATCGAGGAGCGAAAGAAGGCCCGCGTCGGCTACCAGGCGTACGACGAGGAGGCCGAGCTGCAAGCATCGCTGGGGTACTCGCGTCCCGTGCTGGCCAAGTACGACGACGAGATCGACAAGACCAAGGCCGAGAAGAGGAAGGGCTTCTTCATTGGGGACGACGACGCCATCGAGGCGAAGCGCCTGAAGGAGATGCTGGTGAGTGCTAAACTTGTGATGCTAATCTCTAGACAGTCTAGTGATAGTCGAAGGCAAATTATCAAGACCAAGGCCGAGAAGAGGAAGGGCTTCTTCATTGGGGACGACGACGCCATCGAGGCGAAGCGCCTGAAGGAGAAAGTAATTTGGGTAAATCCCCTCGCACCCATGTAAAATTATTTCATAAAGCATTTTTCCAGTGTCACGGTTTATGGAACAGACAAAGAAGATTGACAGGCTGACTAATAAGAGACGAGCCTAAAGTTGGGCAAAACAACGTCTGTTAGGTGTGACATTACTTGAAACAGTCTGAAGATCCTTTACAAGCGCCATACAATCTATAATTGAAAGGAATCACACAAAAATAAACGCTTTTGTTATCGCAAATGCATCTTTATCATCACTAACGTTGGAAAGTCGCAATCCAAAGAGTTTCAGTGTACAAGGGCAATTAAAACATAATTTCGGTACCGTTCACAATGCTTTCCCATATGTCTTTCTCACGTAGATCAATTTTAGATTCGATTTTAGTCACAAAATATTAATTTAACTAACAAAAACACAAACCCACCACCGACCTGTTAGAATCGACAATTACTTGTTTACTAAGCCTTAATAAACCATTTAAAATAAAAATTTTAACTTGCCATGTTTTGCATTTGAAGTGGGCGCCAGACTATAGCTTCACATATTTGAACACTTTTTAGATCACTGGGTGTGGCGCGAAATTTAGAGCACATATTCAAAGTGTGATCAAACAAGTGTTCAAACATTTGAAACTTTAGTCTGGCGTCCGCTTCAATCAACAATATACGGAACTCATATTAGAGACAAGTACTGCTCAAAATTAAAAACGAGTTTATAACTTCATTGCATTTTATTATTCGTTTGGTCACTCACGTCTTTGAGGACGCTATATCCGGCAGTCGCTATATCCAATACCCATTATTTTTTCAAATTATTATTGTTAATTTTGAAAATCGTTAATCGATTATTTTGTAATTTTATCCTTATTCTTCGAAAACACTGATAAAGTTGAATGTGAAATGCGGCACTTCTATGCAATATCTAATTTTATATTTCCCATATGATGAAATGTAATGTGAGATGATGAAACAGTAAGCGATGTCGTTAAATTCGATTTTGAATATATTTTTATTATTTTTGGCCGAACAGGTACTGTACCGAGCGACGTGGGCACGCCGACTCCCACGAACCATCTCTACGTGCAAAGACCCCTTCGATAAAAACGTGTATTAGCATATGATGATAAACCGTTTCAAGCACGACATCCGAGGATGATGTCAGGTGGCAATTGGTCACCTTAACTAGCCCTACAGCCAAATCCTCTGCAATCTAAGCGGACCCTGGTACTTAACTGGGATAGGGCTAGGATGAAGAAAATTATTTCCCTTACATTATAATAGGATTACTGAATGAGCTCACATTTATTAAGATTTCTATAGTATAAAAACTTCTCCTGAATATTAAATGTGAATTTATTATAAAAAAGGAAAAACTACACTTAATATAGAGTCAGTGGCGAAACCCTAATAGTATAGATACACATTCTAGATGGGCTGATCAAATTAAGGAAACCACCTCTTCGAAAATTTATATCATGCGGTGAGATCTATGGACCAGAACCGGTGAACAATAAGAGTGAGACAATAGTGAACAGCATCCTCTATGGCTCGCATCAGGTCCTCCCGTGTACAGGTGGCAGGGCAGGAAGGAGACGATAAAAGATGCTCCATTTTCTGGAGAGCCGCACCACACAAACACCCCAAATCAGAGTCATCCAGGAATCCAGCGCTGATTTTCACCATGTTATTATAGTGCTAGTATTGTAGACTAACCTAATATTTTTTCTACAGCTTGACTTGCTTACTAAGATCTTGGATGACCTATTCTGTACCCTTGACAATGTCACGTATCCAAAATTCTTGACTTGAAAGCGTAACACACATATATCTATGATTAACTTTTTTTTATATGACACACGGACGTCTGTTCCTAAGGTAGACAACTTAATGCCTGTGTTATAGGTAACAGCCGCGAAATCTCACAAACCGAACGAAACGCGACAACAATACCATCAATTGACGTGACTGTATTGCCGTCACTTCATGCCAATCTTATGTGAGAAAGAGGTAGTAGTGTCCGCGACGGCCCAATTCCTGACGACCCAGACTCTACCTCTAATTAACTAGCGGACTAGGATGTTAATAGACCAGAAGAATAACAGTTGAGCTAAGGTTCTTTCAAGATTGATGAATAAAAATATTCTTGTAAAAGAATTTCAATAAACGTGACATTTGCATTTAAAAAAAAATAATTACAAGTAAACTTGTTTACACTTGTTAAGGTGAATTACAAGATTGATGATTCGAAAGTCGGACAATGTATAAAATGCGGAAGAAGGAAATTAAATCAACGTGACAGTTATACAGTTTTTCACTTTATGCTTCAAGACACGCGTGTGTGTTCATTGAACGATTGCCGAGGTATTGTGTTTTTAGGGTTCCGTAGAAAATCCATAAGAAACGAAGAGTGTCTGTCCGTCCGTCAGTAAGGTGGTCCCTTCCTAAGACTTACAAATTTTCCATGTTGATGCGGATTGCTAAAAAGTCATTATGAAAACTCTTCTTTTGAGCAAAATCGAGCAACAATTATTGAACTTATTTAACAAACACATTTATCGCTTCTCAGATACGGAACCCTTCTATGTAAGCGTGTCTTGACACGCTCTTGGCAACTTTATTGTCTGAAAAAATATACAACAATAGGTGGCAGAGATTTAAGTGTCTATTTTTAATAACCAAAGTGTTGCACCTATAAAAAAACGTCAACGGTGATCATACTAGGAATTAACAATGAAATAAATATATAATATTGCAAGTAGTAGGAGTTCCTAATAAATACATAACCACGTAATTAAAATAGACAGTGAGCCCAACATTACGCCTCATGATGACCACGCTCCTTGTTTATTCGCAACGACTCATCTCATGATGTGGGTCGTAGTGAGCATTCCAATTGGGTTTACAACCGTAAGTTAGTCTGGACATAAGCTTTCCAGTTGTAGTTGTTGTTGTAGAATTATTCTATTAATTACATCACATATTCTTTACAAATATTATGTTATAATTCAATTAATTATTAACGTCACATAGATATTATCTTTTAAATAAATTTAATAGGCATTTGATTATAGTACTCGGTAAAATCCTTAGGAGTCTTGCAATATTGAAAATATGTCTGATCACACATCTTTTTTTTCTTCAGATATCCAGCCAATACCTTTCTTTTCAACCATTTTTTGCAGCATTTATACATTAGGCTGTCTTGCAGCACCACTAGGATTATTACACTCGGCCTTATCGCATATTAGACTCTAAATGAATGAGACATCTCACATTTTTAACCTCTGAAATAAAAGACATGTTGGAAATACACAGTAAAATTAAGGGAACAACCATAGCCAAATTTAAAAATATTCCCAACCTGAGGGTACAGTTGTGTTTTAGGTAAGTTAGGGCATGCTGAGTCGTTCTTTTGACTTAAAAAGTATATATACCAGTTTATACTAGTTAACTGTACATTGTTACTGCGAATGTCTTCAATGTTCTTAATACATACTATATTTGTATATTTTGTTTTGTCGAAAATTTACAGGAATATTATATAGATGAGGGCGTTTGGGCGGCGGCGCAGACGCGCGGTTGGCCGGCGCGCGGCGGCTTCGCGCACTCTGCGGCGTGGGAGCCGCTCTCGCGCCGCGTGTACGTGCACGCCGGCCTCGTCTCCGAGTCTGAGGCAACGCAGGTACGTGCAGCACAGATGAGCGGTTTATTATCGTCCATAAATCTATCATGGTGACTTTACAGTTTTATTGATTATGTCCAATAATGTAAACAAAATGTATAAAATCATATTTGGTTCCTCAGGATAAATGGTAAAAAGAGTAACGACTTCTCACAAAATTTTAAAGTTTATTAAAGGTGTAGTAAATTAAAAAGACTAAAGACCTAAAAAGCCGTCATTTCAAAATTACATACATACACAATATTTCATTTATGAAATCAGCGATTTTTATCTCGTTCTTGAGGTCCATAATGCTTTTTACGTAGCCAAGAATTTTTTTTTAATCTGTCTTTTGAATCACTGTTTGCCTTGTAAAACATTCTCTAAGAACAAAAATGTCCTTGCTGTAACCCTGCATGCAATATTTAGGTCCAATGCACGCGAAATGCTCATTCGAATGCAAAGTATGCATCAAATGTTTGCCAAGCGTTAGATGCCACGTAATACCACCTGACCATTAATGTTCATTACGAACATTGAATAATTCTATGCGCCAAGCGGTTTGAGGTCATGTACCTTAGCAATGTCTTGGTTACTTAACGAAAACCAGACAAACGGACGCTTCGTATAATTAATAAATAAGGACGGACATTTCTTTGAAAAAAAGAAATGTCTTAAGGTTCCCTACGAGTAATATTAAGATTCTTAGGAGTCTAAATGAAAAGTCAGAACGAAATGTTTGCCAAAGGTTGAAAGTTACGTACCGGTAGAAGAAAAGCTGGATGGCCTCCTACACAGAGGACGGACGATCTGGTTAGGTTCGCAGGGAGCCGCTGGACATCAGCCGCTTCCTGCGAACTGCTTCCCAAAATAGATCTTTGTGGAAATCCACGGAAGAGGCCTACGTCCAGCAGTGGACTGAAGCAAGGAAGGAATGTTACGTAATCCCACTTGACAAATAATGATCATTTTAATATATTATAATACATATTCAGTGTAACTATGTTGGTTCCCAACTTGAGATATGGCATGATTTTTATTTTTATTTAACAAAATCACTGAATTGGTGCGGATGTAGCGAGCTACAGCGAGTTGTTGGATAATAGGCATGACGACAAATTTGAAAAATAGAATAATAATATTCTCAAGTATCTACTATTGCCAATAAATTTAATATTTCTGTGGAAATTATCGTTTTTATACCAAAAAAACTATTGTAAACTTAGGGATTCAAATTCTCTCCAAAACACTCGAAGTTGTCATGACGTCACTTTATGTGAACAGTGCGTTCCATTAAGCATTACCTCAACGTTTACGCCGCGACCGTAGCGATCGCAATCGCCAAATGTTGAATATCTGAATGAGCGCTTTGAAAATTTGCCATCGCTTATGCGCACTTATACTATACGGTAACGTCATATGCTCTGCTGGGTGTTTTAGCTATCATGGTGGCTTCCATATCCATCCTTTATTATTATATATTTAGGTACCACAGAATGATGGATTGTAGTATCCTATAGTTTCCTTTTTTGTGTTAATCCCTATTAATCTCGCTCGCAATATTAAAATAAATACGTTTGTCAATCTTTATTTGTCTTATTTTATCAGATATATGTAAAATTTAAATGCTTCTTGACTACCGTCGTCATCTATCTATTTTATGCGCCAAGTGCAGTGGTTTGAAATAATATAACTCCCCTCTCCAAAGAGTCCTGGCTAGCTTTAGTCGTTTAATCATTCATTTATTTGTCGTAAAACACATAATACATACATTTATCATTTCTGGCATACAACAAAATAGTAAAATAGCCAGTTATTCAATAAAAAAATTAATTTAATAATATAATAAACACTGTCAATTTTCAAATTCAATTCCATGTCGAGCTTGTCTGAGATTGTTTCACGGTGGAAGTATTTACTTATTCAGACATTTCTAAATTACAAACGAAGGGTTATGCCACTTCTACTAGAAGTAAAATCGGTTGAACCTAAACACGGTTCTAGTAGTAATCGCATGTCATTTACTGAAGTCGTGTTATAAATGTGTACGATTAGAATTGTATGCTGGGCGGAATGTAGAGCGTGAAATGGTTACGGACAAAAGGCTAATCTGACGCGACATCTTGTTGATTGTTGTTATTATGGTTAGTTGTGCTATTTAAATATCCGTCAAGGTATTGTAGTCCACCTCTATGGGTTTCAGGAAATAACTAGTCATTAGCTAGAAACATTCAGTCGCTTTGCATAAAAATGTAATTTACGTTTTTTTCCTTTGATTAAAGAATTGAAGGAAAATCGTAACATCGCGTCGAACTCACACACCATATGAAATATTCAAAATAGTAACGATTCAAGTACCTACACAGAAAGACACCTAAAATGTATGCGAAATTTCAATTTACTACTACAGTAGTATCGGTTTGGTACCATCATTGGGCTTAGCACGAACATTTTCATCCTAAGTCCACGAGCTGACTTTACTTATGATGAAAATGTTCGTGCTAGGCCTACAGTGGACTTTTCTTAGTATCACACGGGCTGCATACACATTGATTACAAGGGCGACACGATTAAGACATGCCTCCTATGAGCCTAGCACGAACATTTTCGTACTAAGAAAAGTCGACTCGTTGACTTACTTAGAATGAAAATGTTCGTGCTAGGCCTAGACTGGACCACTTTTAGAACCTCACGCGAGAAGCATTAGCAGTTATTAAAAGCGGGTCACGGTTAAGGCATGCCTCCTGTGGGCCTATCACGACCATTTGTTTACTTTTTAGTAAGTCGTCTCGTTGACTTACTAAGGATGAAAATCTTCATGCTAGGCTCTCACATCTATTAATATATATATATAATATATATTTAAAACATGATAAAACAATGAAAAAATATGATTATTACGGATTAATGTTCATACGTGTTTATAATAGAGCCCAATTGGATAAAAAACGTTTTGGACTCTACCTATATACATCTCTAATAGAAGTTAATATATATCATATGTTACTAAAAAGCACTTTAATAAACATGCCTGTCAGACAACATACTTTGTCCATTTAACAAGCGGGCGGTGACACGGAAAATGGTTCCATTAAGCAAAGCGCTCCTACGGCGCCCATTTCCGACTACTAAGAATCCAAAAATATGATACTAATGTAGTTTATATTGTAGTTGTGAGGAGGTCGTAGCCTAATCAGTGGCCGGCGCTTGGTTAAGCACCTCTTACTGTGGCGGAATGATAGATGGATGACCTACTACAACACTGGTTTTCAAATATCCGTCTTCCTCCGTGTTTTAAAAGGATCGTAAAAAGACGGGACCCGATTAATGTCACTTAGTAATATTAGTCGTGAGATTGTATCGATTGTGGGGATGAATTTAGACTTTATTCTTATATGTTCACTATTCAATAGATCGTTTAGAAAATTTTTACCCAAATTGTAGTATATTAGGATGACAAAATTTTGTTCGTTATGATTTCAGAACGGAAGCAATGACTCCAACTCTTCAATGTCCAACAGCTCATCAGCTACCTCGCCAGCTTCAGGCACTCCGCCTAGTATACAAAAGGTAAGACAAGATAAATAACAAAGATATGTTCGTGCGTAATTTATTACGTTAAATCTTTTCTGTTATTTATTTATTTAAATATCAGGTATCTTTAT
>JANCMC010030281.1:28324-74660 GCA_024363005.1 Charaxes varanes | reverse complement strand
CACTACACTGACTTTCCGATGTGCCTCAACGCACGTTTCGTTTCGACACCGAAGCATCATCAGGAGATAGACTCTACAAAGGTTATTCGTAAAGTCAACGAACTTTGGTGGCGGATTCGGTGGTGTAGCTTTCGGGTTGCAGCAATACACTGATTTTCCCTCGTATTCATGCGCGGATTAAAGCAAAGTAGTTTAGTTATTCATGCAAACCAATACAGATTTTAAGATGGTATTCATGGTCCGATAAAGGAGCTGGATGGTATATAGGACAATATCACAACTTCGAGTTTGGGCTCGTTTGTCTTGACTAGTACTTTGTGTTTAGAGGTATTAAGTGTCTGACAATGGAGCTGGAAGGTGGACATAGGATCTCATAATAAAATGTCATAACCCCCTTGATTTTGGGCTCGTTTGATTTGTTTGGTTGATTCTTTTAGTCCTAAATGGTAATCAGGGTTTGTTAATGACGCTCGAGGATGGCCTCATGATCGCAGTAATAAAACGTCACAATCCCATCGAGATTGGGCTCGTTAGATTCGTCTTCGATCTTTTAGTTCTAAATGATGATGAAGCTGGAAGGTGGCTTTAGAATCTCCTCAATAAAACTGAGTGACCTATTCAGATAACAAAAAAAAAAGCAATCTTTGAGTAAAACCTTTTTTTAAAAAGCTTTTATTTTAATGTATTTACTAAAACGAATAAAATAAACTTTTCCATACAAACTTTTACTATCAACTTATAACGTTATATGATATGAAAGCTTTAACAGCTACTCAAATAAGAAATCAACTAATTTCAAGTCTGACTATTTCAGGGGATTTCAATGAGAAATCTTTTATGTACCTCCTTTGAAACAGAAATGAGCTTTTAGCGAAAACTGTCTGTTAATTAAAAGTAAATACAACCTGAAGTTGTTCGAAACTGTTTTCAAGAAGCCAGGAAATATGATTTCAATGAAAAATATTTGTTAGGGTTAAGTCCTCCTACAAGTATCCCTTATAGTTTCGCTCTGTCCGTCCGTCCGTCAGTCTGTTAGGCCATGTCTACAATTATAGATACATAGTAATGTGTGAAATTTGATACAGTCATGTAATGCGCAAAGATTTGATACTTAACATCACAAAATAATAACAATATTACTTTTTGGAGGTGTTTCCCATATGTATATATGAAGCGGTATTTTATTTTTCATAGAACTACATCGTGTGTGGTACCATTGAATAGCTCATTTCAAATAAAGGCCAGGGTTGTTAGACAGCTTTGTTATTATGGGTACCATCTTCGATAAATTGACCTTCAAAGTTTTCACGTGATTAGGACATGGAAGACTCATTAGGAGAAATATTTGAGTGAAATAAGACAACAGCTTGTATAGTTATTTAACAAATACGATTATCGAGTAGGAATCGAGTAGGACCCTTAAATTAAATGTACTCGATACTTTTTTTTCGATACTACTAATGATAGTATGGACGGCAAAAGACTCAGAGGCCGAAGTCCCAAAAGGTGGCCGGACCAAATTTCTGAACACCCTGAAACACCTGTCAGCGCCGCATTCGATCAAGCGACGAAAAGTGACCGGTGGAAGCAACTTACCCAAAAACTCTGGAGTCACGATCCTCAGTAGGAAGGGAGTGATTAAAAAGAAGAAGAATGTTAATATTATTTCTCATCTTTCTAGCGTAATCTCGGTCTAGTACCAGGACCCGCTTACATAGCATAAGAGCTCTGGGGCGAGTTCAGATGACCGACTATAATCTGATATCATCCCCGGAATCACCACAATCGCTCTGTGACATTATTCGGGACCCACTGCTTTACGTGCCTTCCGAAACACGTAGAAGGTCGAATATTTGAAAACCAGTGCTAGAATTGGCCTCCCATCTAAGACCCAACAGCGTTAATAGCTACTTAGCCGGCTACTGATTAGGTTAACGACCTCCTCTAAAGGATTAATAGTGTTAAATATCGTATACAACAGTATCGATACTTTCTATTCGATACGTTAAGTCATTAGCCTCAAACACGCGCACGTGGTTGCTGTGTAGGCCACTATGGCCAATCCTCAACAGCATACATATAAAAGAAAGAAAATCGGTCTTCGTTCAGTGACCAAGTCGTATAATGGAATGATTGCCGGACACGTGGCCGTGTCCGGTGCACGCCCACGTTTTTAGTTTTCACAAACCTTGAGTCTTGACGACGAACAAGGTTTTCAAAAATTTACTTTCCTTGGGATGAGAGGCTGAACATTAATATCATTACAACAGGTTATATTTATTTCAAAGAGACAATACACAAGCGTGAACTAACATACAACTAGCGCCACCTGTTATCATTTCAGGAACTAATGGTTGTGGAACAACTGAACTAGGCTGAAAATGAAAACCCTTTGTAAATTTCACAGTAGTTAGTTATTTGCGTTTGTTTCATATATTGTACAATTGTTTGTTGGTTTCCTGTCGATATTATTTAGTATTCTATAGCTCGTTCTATTTATATAAGTAAAATAGGTATTTTGATATCTTATTGGTCGTAATTCTTTTTTTTTTTTAATGTTACAAAGGGCAAACGAGCAGGCAGCAGGCACCTAAGTGCCTACCGACGCCTGTGGACATCTGCACGACCAAATGGCTAGGAGATGCGTTGCCGGCCTTTAATGACGAGTTTAGGCCACCTTGAAGTCTCACAAACCGAACGAAATGCGATAACAATGCCATGATGTGACGAGACAGCATTGCCACCACTTCACGTCGATCTTATATGAGAAAAAGGCACTGGTACCCGGATGCGCCTTCCCAATTCGGCTAAAAGCGTGGCGCTACCTCTAATTAAAATATATATTATACTTTATAATTGTATTGTCCTGAAAATGTCGTAATATTTTATCCTTTCACATTATGTATTAATATCCCAGGGTTGTCCTGTTTTATATAAGGAAACCAACACATTATCTCAATTTAAAACAGATAGATGAAAAGCCCGTCCGTCTTAACCTTCTTGGTAATTGTTTGTCTAAATTAATATTAAAATTTACCTTTTTGCAAGTACGTGTACAATTTTTTTTTTAAATTTTACACCTTGAAAACTACTCGTTTTTGCGTACCCCCTCTTTAAGAGGGCGCTAGTATACTCCTTGCCCTCCCCACCAAATCGATGTACAGTCTAAACAATTTTACAACACAATCGAATCAAAGGCGTATAACCCAAAATTTTGAAAATTCTTATCTCGAAACCTAGGAGCTTCTACGTACCCCCTCCCCTTCTCTTGCCCGCTCTCCTCACCCGGAACGTCGCGTTGTACTTTATCCACGTATGGTACCATATTGATTTGACAATTTGAAGTCCATTTTTATAGATATTCATTTTTTCTTTTGTTTTTTTTTTATGTTACAAGGGGGCAGACGAGCAGGCAGCAGGCATCGAAGTGCCTACCAGCGCCCATGGACATCTGCACGACCAGAAGGCCAGCAGATGCGCTGCCGGCCCTTAAAAAGTAGTTGGGCTGTTGTTGGCAAGTTACAGCGCAGTACAAGGTACAAACTTGAACGGAAATGGCGTCGGATTTAAACCAATATCTTATTAATAGGCAAGTTTATTAGCAGATCCATAGGTTTATATTGAGCTTAAATCTGTATTATTTATTATGCAATGGAAACCTACATACTTTCCTTGGGTTACTATTACTGCCTGTATTATTGAAATAACGACATACATTAATACGGTGTATCAATGGAATGCTTACTTAGTTTTTATTTTTTATCTAAAATTTGCATCTTTTTTTTTTTAGTTACCCTATTGTGCCCCACGGCTGATGGCCAAAGGCAAAAAAAGTGCATCTTAAGGAATATAGAACTTATTTTGGGCTATTTGTATAATTATGCGCTAATGATAACTACATTGCTCTCGGCGTTTTACTCAGCAACGAGAGTGATTTTACTTACAAATTAATATCATATTAGAGCAAAGCAAATTAGCTCGACAGTAGAATGGACTGAAATGCTTAAAAGTCTTAGTTCGACAGTCTAAAAGTTTATGAATATAAAAATCAATTAGATTACGTATACGTTTGAGTGTATACATTTGTCTATTATTGGTCATAATTATTGACAACTTTGTGATAAATATGAGTTATGATATCACATTATACCCTAATGAAGAGGGAAATTTTCATTTCTTAAAGGCCGGCAACGCAGCTGCGGTCTATTTGGTGTTGCAGCTGTCTATGGGTGTCGGTAGTCACCAAGATGAAAGGCGGCTGGGACTGGGAGTGGGAACGGAGACTGGAAAGGCAGCGGGAGTGGGAACGGAAACAATGTTATAGGATGTGGCCAATAGTAAGTAACCCGAAGTTCAGGCAGGACAACGTCTGTCGGGTCCACTAGTTACTGATAAATTAAATTACAGTTAAAATAAAGAGTAAATATTTTGTCAAAAAATTATTATCAAAGAGTTAACAACCTTATTGCAAACGAGATGTCGAAAACATTGGCTGGCCTTTAAACCATATTCGTAATAACAAATGATAATGATTACAGGATACAAATGTTATCTACTGTAATGAATACAAGATATATAAATTACGTCACACGAATATTACGATTCTTAAGCCCCCCCCCACTTTCTTATCCATCAACATGCCGGACCTTAATTTTTACCGTGATAAAATCTTTAAATCAATGAACGCCGGTTGCACGCACGAAAAAGTGTCACGTTCCGCTTGAGCCTAGTGTGCAAGCGAGATCGCGGAACAAGCCATAGAGAGTCAAGATGGGACTCGTTCGGAGTTAACACGTAAAACACAGACAGCCAAACTTTCTTATTTTTTGTTCCTAAAAAAACGTTATTAAAAAAAAACGTTAAAAAAAAACGTTATTACTAGCCATGTTACGAGGTAGCATTGTAGCTAGCGTCTAGTATTGGTTTGTTTATCGTAGTTGAAGCCGTATGCCTGTGGATCGTAATTGGCACATAAATTTAAAATTTGGTTTGGTTTGTTTGGGTTAATTAGTATCAAGGCTGTTTATCGATCAATTACGTAAGGATCATGAACAGCGCTCGAATATTTAATCTTAATGTAAAAGGGTTACCTTGTAAAAATAAGAGAAAAATTGTAATCAACGACGGCGGTAATTTAAAGTCCTTTTGTGATTTGCTACAAATGACAAAAAAAAAACGAAATTTCCTCAAACAACACAAGCTTAACGATTAGAGCACACTCAGCAAGTTTTGCTACCCTTATTGAATATTGTAATTAAAAACAAATAAGACTTCAAAATAGAGGCGGTTCGCTATTCGTTGGAACTTTTTTTGTGTCTTGCAAAACTTAATATCCGCTCATAAATGACATAAAAGTTTCTTGTTGTGTGGTAAATACCTTTCGTAACAACGATGTCCACGTTTCTTGGCATATACCTTGCAAGTTTATGCTTTGTAAGAATTATCAGAATGATGTGTATATTTAGGAATATATGAGAAAAAAACGGAAAAGTTTCGAGTTTTCTGATGAGTAGTATATTTATATGTAATCTTCAGCAATTAATAGCTGTTTTGTGTATTGAAAACAAAATTAGAAATCATCGCATGAATCATTATTCCTATCAATACATTTAGGTATATTCTTTATTTCTCTGATTCAAAACTCGATCTTCTCGTCTATAAAATATGTCGATATATAAACTTGAACTTCAATGTAGATAGTTTAATTTGAAGTTGCAATGATTTTTCATATTTATTGTGACGATAATGACACCAATCAAACATAAGTTTTACGTTTGTATTAAAATAAATTCACAGAAGCTGTAACCTGCAGCTTAGCCCTTGTTGAATTTAAAGGCTTTGTTGAATATTGAGGGTTTAATTGTTATTAATTATATAAGTCAAATGTCGGTTAAGAGTACTCTCAGTATAAAAAGTTCTTTGCTAAAGTATTTATCATACGAATTATCGTATATCGTAGTAGCTTAACACAAATATAACTTCAACTTCAATATTAAATTCATAATAATACTACTTGTGAAGAAAATGTAGCCCGTGTTTTTTGTAATTGAACATATTTATGTTTTTAATTTTTATAATTAAGCGCTTAGTCAAACGATGTTTTTTGTTGTCAGGATCACAGTGTGCTTCTATTTGCTTTCACAGTTTCACTCTGTTTCTTTCTTTCTATTTGATTCATTAAATGTATATGATTTACAATACCCAATACCTTCCAGATCTTGTCAGAAACTTAATAAACAATAATAGTCTTACATTTAGTCACTTCAGAAATATAAAGTTTCTAAGAGTAACCTTTTATGGTTGTAGTTTGATATATAAAATATTCATCAAAAGAGTTACTAAAGGAGTCTGTTCATAATCCTAATAAAGTTTTCTTATTCTTATAATGTACAAGAAATACTAAAGAGTAACATAAGACATAAATATAATCTTAAATTTTAAATGTATGAATTGTTAAATTTAAGGCCCTGACTGGGTTGTAATCATCAGCAAATTTGTGAATCAATAAATGAATACATCTATAAAAAAAATGTTGCAATGACTAAATACAAATTCATTAGTTCTGATGATTTTTAATATATTCATTGAAAAAAACTATTTTTTTGTTGTTTCTTTTCTAATATTAATCTATATATATAAATAAAATTGAAGCGTCTGTTTGTACGTTAAAAAAATTTATTTCAGTAATTGTATATGATTAATATGATATATAACAAATCGCAAGTTAAAACATTTTTGTCTGTCTGTTCGTTCCCGGTACTCTCCGAAATGGTTAGACTTAATTTTAATAAAATAAAAACCCTCAAGATTTAACAATGAATTCACGTGGATGAAATCACGGGATACAGCTAATAACGTCTAATATTTATGGGACTCTTAGAAATCACATTTTATTACAGCAACTAGCCCATAGGCGTATTCTACGTATTTTCATATATTTTAAAAGTATCGCACGGCTATGAATACACCTTCATATATATCTCGCGGACCCGGCAGACGATGTCCTGCCCCAATGTTGGGCTTCTTAGTATTTACTTCTATTATTTTATATCATCCCTGTTCCCGTCCCAGATCTCGTATTATTAGAAATAACGAATGACTACGAATCGTTTGTGTTTTGTGCAGCGGTAATAAAGCGCAAATTGACTCTGCCGTTAAGAACACACCTACATTGCTTAGTCAACAGTGAGTGCTTGCAATTTGAAATGAACTTTATTAAATAGCGATATAGTTCAAATTGACTCTACATTTTAGTTAGATAACGTTTGCACGCACGCACGCACGCACGCACGCAGGCACGCACACGCGCACACACACACACACAGACAGATATGTGAGGTTGCAGAGATCGTGGAGGTTCCGAGGATGACGTCAGATGGCAATCGGTCATCTTAACTCGCCCCACAGCCACATCTGCAATCTATGCGGACCCTGGTACTAGACCGGGATAAGGCTTGGAAGAAGAAGAATAAGTGCAATGTTTTTGATCTGAAAGCCTGGACCATCTCGTTATGGGGATACAGTATCCCTTTTCATTAATTGCATCAAAATATATTAAAATTTCTGAGAGACCTATAAAAAATCTGTATTGGACTCCCGGACGATGCTCCTTTAGAGGCCTTTCGCATCGGAAATTACATTAAATCCCGATACTTTTCACTAACTGAAGATATTTTTAAGAAAATGCAAAAAGAACTGAATTCCTTTGAGAGCGGCTGCAATTTTTTCAATTCGCCAGTAATACTGAGAGCTCTTGAAAGTTCATTTCAATTTTTAATAGAGAGTATTTCAACGGAAATTGATTAATTAATTTACTCTAGGCGAGCTTAAAAAATATATGACATTTTAAGTAGGACATATTTCATTTCAGTTTTGTTTACGGACCGCGCGTAAAAATTGAAAAATGATCCAAAATTAGGGAAAATTTTCCTGAAGTACGATATTTAAAATAAACTTTTTTAATCTTAGTTTTTTTTTCGATTTATCGTTTTTTTTTCTTTTTTGAAAAATCCATTAAGTTTTATGAAGTATTTAATTATCGATGTATAAAGCTGAATAGTTTGTTACTTTGTTTGTCTACGTGAACGCGCTAATCTCAGGAACTACTGGTACGATTTGAAAAATTATTTCAGTGTTAGACAGCCCATGTATCGAGGAAGGCTATAGGCTATATATCATGACGCTAAAATTATTATTTTTACCTTATTTTACGCGGACGTAATCGCGGGCACAGCTAGTTGTAGATATGACGCCAAAAGATATTCATCGTACCACAAAAATTACAGAGTGATCGTTTATACTAAGAAATCCAGTGGGTACTTGACCTGCTTTTTGTATACTGTATCCATAACCTCTCGGATACTCGTCATAAGGGATAAGAGGTTTCTCTTGTATTGGTTTCTTTGAGTATGTTGAATATGAAATATCTTCCTTTGTTGAGTTACTTTACGATGTCGGATTAGACAATGAGCTATGGCCCTCCGGAATAAAAATATTATCTGACATTTTTTTCATATAAATGTCTATTTTTATGTAACTGTTTTCTGTATTATATTCCGGTTATTGTATACTTGGTATTCCCGCGACTTTGTCCACATAATATTAGGTAAAAAAAATAGGTTACATTTTAGCGTTACGATACATAGCCTGCAACCTTCCTCGATAAATGCGCTATCTAACACCTAAATAATTTTTCAAAACGGACCAATAGTTCCTGAGGTTTGCGCGTTCAAGCAAACAGAAAAACAAACTCTTCAGCTTTATATATTAGTCTAGATATTAATATTTTATTGTAAATGTAGAATTAATGTAAATATTGACAATGCCAAAAATATTGACTAGAAATGGACGTGTAGTAATTGGTTTTTACTGTAGATTTTCGCGGCAACTATGGCATTTATGGTTTTACTGAATAATACAGTATTCTTCTTTCTTGTTTCCTCTCCTCATACTCAGCAGAGGATCGTGACCACGCATGATTAGCTTCCATCGGTTGCAGTCAAATATGGAGTAGACTGCACAGTGTATCTTGCCGCCTAACGCCTTCATGATGGCGTCAAACCAATGCGTATGCGATCTTCCCTGAGCACGTTTGCCGGCAATTTGTTTCTCCAAACAGTGCTTTGGAGACCGCAAGCCGTAGCCGAAGAAACTGAAGGCTCTTTGTCGGCAAATCCTGGAGAGCCGTGTGGTGATGTTGAACTCCTTAATATAGACGCACTTTCTTCGTCGACTATACATTGACGTACAAAATAGATAGAATAGATAGAATAGATTCAAAAACTGTAAACTCTTTAAATGTCAATGTGTAACTCTCGCAACGCCAAGGGTGACAGATTGTCAAACAGAGTGAAATATTCGTACACCGAATAAGCGAGCTAAAGACTTCGGCATAATCGCTTTAGTCAAACAGTTGGTAAGTAATTTAATACGAATCAGACCCTGTTCACAAACAGTTTGCTACAAAGCGAATAATATAGTTCTGTTTGTCTGTCAAATACGTTTATCGTCGAATTAGGATGTCGTAGACATATTTGCTGACTTATTTATTTATAGTAAACATCTACGCGCTGGCCTGTACTTTTGTCAATGAATTAGCATCGCTATTGCAGCCACTCTTATGGCGGCTCCACATAAGTGCCGTGAAGCTCCGTTAACAGGCGTGAATGTGATTGTGGACGGAATTCGCGCCCGTTCACGCCTGTTCCCCGATCAGAGTTGGTATTTTGTCCCGCGACGAATAGTTCGCGCCTCTGTCGCGCGGCGTTCACGGGTACACATCCACATTCACGGCACTGTGAAATTAAATTTCGCCACTGGGTTAAGTATAATAATTTATATCAATATAATTGTGATAACTGCTTCTTTATAGAAAGTCTGGAATGCAATTTTTGTAATTAATAAAGACTGTTCTAATAAGATATTAAGGCAATTCAAAGTACAGCAAGCAGCATCTTACACGTCCATTTCGCGGCGAGTTTCACGAACGATTGTCAGCATCCCGTGAGGCCCAAGTCCACCATCTTACGGGCAGACAGACGGACGGACGGATGGATGGAGCAAAATTATAAGGGTTCCTTGTAGTACTACGGAACCCTAAAGAATCTCTCTTACAAAATTGTTATGAATAAATACAATAGTTCTTCACATCCAATATGCGGATAGAAGTGATAGATGTCATAATTCACTCAATTACAATAGAATAATCTAGACAGACTGCGTCTTTGGCATCCCTCAATGGGTCTCATTGAATTAGAGCCGAAACTTCTCAACGCAAACAAACTGTAGCTACGTTTATTTACTTTGGAGCGAGCTACAAGTGAATTGGGATTTAATAGTAAATTGCTTACCGACAGTTTGTGTGAATCTGTTATCTCCGCTGTCTCATAGTTTATGGTTTGTTTTGTTTTGTAGTTATAAGCTTAATAGCTAGTCTCATTTGTTTATCTAGTCTTGTACTCTTTAATATTGTATGTAGGCTCGTCACACATTTTTACCCTCCTTACTCTTTGCTTTTATTACTTCAATGGCTCTTGAAGAATTCCGAAAGTTTTGAGTTTTACTTCTACTACTTATCTCTTTTTTCAGGGTTCCGTAGTCCTACAAGGAACTGTTATAGTTTCACTGTTTACCCAGTCTTGTATTCGTTAATAGTGTAGGCTCGTCACACATTTTTACCCTCCTTACTCTTTGCCTTTATTACTACAACGGCTCTTTAAGAATTCCGAAAGTTTTGACTTTCAGTACTTGTCTCTTTTTTCAGGGTTCCGTAGTCCTACAAGGAACTGTTATAGTTTCACTGTTTACCCAGTCTTGTATTCGTTAATAAGCCTCATCAAAATCAAGTCTTCTCCAAAATGAAGTTAAGAGGTCAGATGGTGACACCTCTTGCACCCATTTTAGCTTAATAGAAATCGATGACTGATCGAAATTTGCCCACAAATATTTATATGTGCATACCATATGCTTATTTAGAGCTTTAACGTAATTTTTATTGTTTATAAGTACAACGTCATTTTTATATATGATAATAATGAATTATATATTATATACGGTTATTATGAAACCATGTTATTATAAAATGTATTAGCAATGTATAAAATGTATATATTTATACATAAATATCCGAATAACCTTTTACTTTACGAATAACCTTTGTAGAGTCTATCTCCTGATGATGCTTCGGTGTCGAAGCGAAACGTGCGTTGAGGATCTACAAAAAGCTACGTGCGGTAGCTGAATGCATAAACGTTTTATAGCTATACCGTTCTTTATTTTTAATAAAAATCTTTTAAAACTACTGAGCTCATGTTTAATACGAACGCTTTTGGTTGTTTATACGTAGGGAAGCCGTAAAAGGAACAAAAAGGACGGGTGATATGTGTGATGTGAAAAACAAAATTTGAAACTACTGTTTTCTTTTAATTAGTTATACTAATATCTAAAGCTGAAGAGTTTGTTTATTTACTTGAACATAATAATCTCAAGAACTACTGGTGCGATCAGAAAAATTCTTTTAGTATTAGATAGCCAAGCAATTAGAAGATTGCATCTAATTTTGCGCGGACGAATCGTGGCCACCCTAATAATTGATTAAAAAATAAAAATATTAGAAATAATAAAAATAACAATAGATAATAAAGTTAATACAATAATTATTTATATTAATAAGGCTCTGGTACTAGACCGGGATAACACCAGACAGAAAGAGAAGCAGTCAACAACGACTATATCAACATTTGTATAAATCGGCAATTATAAAAAAGATTTCTAAAGTAATAAATGTAAGACGATAGTTTTACACTTTTTGCTCGATGCCAACTAATTTGTTTTACCGCTTTCTCTATTTTAGTGATAGAGAGATTGCTGTTGTAAAATTAAAGGCCCCCACCTCCACCGCCTTCGCGTCGCACCCAGCGCGCACTCGCGCGCAGTTCCCGCCGCGACACCGCTTCGTAGCGAGCTCATGAGGAAGGACCAGAGCGGAGACTCCTAGAGCGTAAGAACGAAGTGACGTAAGTTACGCATCAAAAATCTAATATTTTCAAAAAAGTAAAAATAATTAATCTTTATGAAACTCAAAACCATAAAAACTGGGTGTTGTCGACGGATGTGCAATCCGTCTAAAACCTTGACAATAAGCTATTATAATTATAATTTTCATGTTTTAGAGCCATCTTTTGAAAATGGAACGAATTAATTTGTACACCTCTATAGAAGTAAATGCATTTTATTTTCTATATTTAATCACCAATCCATCAATCGCTTTTTTTTGATAGATATACCCTCTTCGACAAGTTCCACTCTCACACTCGTTGGATCGTTAGTGGAAGGATACACTCGTTAAAAACAAACACTTAAGGGAGCTATGGGTCGCTTCGCACGCTGTGTCGAAATTCTTGATCTGATGATGAAATACGGTCTAAGCGACCGTGGTGCCATCTATGGAGGAATCTTTGCAGAGTTCCTAACCATTCAAAGATTCATTTTACAATGAATTCTTTGACGAGAGATGGCACCATGCTATTTCAAATTGTTTATTTATTATTTTCGTGTTATTCCACACGTGGGGAAATATTATTAAACTTAAACATCAAATCAAAAATTCGCGACACAGCGGGATTTGAACCCGCACCTTCGGCCTTGCCGGGGCCGGTGCTCTAGCCAGTTGAGCTATGGGTCGCTTCGCACGCTGTGTCGAAATTCTTGATCTGATGATGAAATACGGTCTAAGCGACCGTGGTGCCAATAAAACTGCCTCAACTTATGACTTGGTCCACAAATAAATGAGTTAATGCAGGACAAGCATATGTGCCAGACAAATATAAGATGAACCCGGTCCAAAGCCAATAAGTTGTGTATGTAGAGTCGCAAGCAGCAGCGTTGAAGTTATAGAATAACCATGGCTTATAACATGAATCGTATTGAATAAAATAAATAAGTTAATTATTACACTGCCAGCCTATGTGACACACAGATATTTTATGTGGTCGGGTTTAAGACATAAGCCCGGTTTAAAAACAGAATAATACGGAAAGTGCCTGGCATAATATTCAAGTTAGTTAGAATAAAGTGACAGTGGCTTATAACTTGGACCACAAAAAACAAATGAGTTAATTGTTACACGGCGATTGTTTTTTTCTGTATGTGTTGATATGCTATTTTCACCACATCTTGGAATTTTAGCCTGATGAAGTCCACTGCTGAAAGTTAGGCCTCATCCATGGATTTCCACAAAGATCTATCTTGGGCCACTGCTACAAAGCATGAAATATGACTTAATTTATAAGATTAATATAAAGAAAATTAAAGTAACGTACTTGTGATTTTGTGGAAGTTGGAGCAACTTGGAGCATTGTTTTTATTTTTTACTTTAAAAACTTACGAGATGATTCCATGTGTTTCATACATAACACGGTTCAAACCTACATAAATAATCAGGGTTTATCTGAATGACAATTGCACCAGATTGTTTGCAAAAGCGATTCCCACTGAGAAATGAGTACTCCTTTCCTGTACCATTATATCACTTTACTAAAACAGTTTATGACAGTTTATGACTAAGAGTGCAACATCTTGATGTTAACTGTAACGTACAAAACTGTAGCGACGCAACTCCAAGCTGAAACTCAACTTAAAACTAAAGTATATCATTTTATTCGCAAAGTTTATCCCATACATATATTTGCGAATCAAATGATATACTTTACTATAGTATAGTAATCGAAGATTATACTGACATTCAGTAACGTAATTTTTCGGACTTGCCGTTGTTGTAAAAAGGAAGCTAATTCTCAGCTTTTCTCCGCTTCATGTCATCACAATTAAGAACTTCGCCGCTATAGATATATAGCGTTTAATAGCTTTTGTCCATATAACTTAAGGTATAGGAGTAATTATCCCCTACTATATAGTATGTCTTGTTGATGGTAATAAAAAAATGAAAAATGCAGTATTACTTTGGAATGCTTCCAATTTATGACTTTCTATATAATGTCGATAAAATATTACTAAATCTGCCAATAGCAGACGTGCTAACATTCCAACAAGACAACGTCTTCCAGTTCCGCTAGTAGAACTTAAACCTACAAAATGTTAGGCTGGCCCGTTGGCGCAGTGGGCAGTGACCCTGCCTTCTACTCCGGGGGTCGTGGGTTCGATTCTCACCTCGAGTCTGGGTGTATTATCCATATGTATGTATTTATGTATTTCTAAAAAAAAATATTTGTGTATAACAGGCGGTTGTTACCTATAACACAGGCATTAAGTTGTCTACCTTAGGAAACGCTTCGTACGGGATGCCGGCATGTCAACAATGTAAGGGTGGAAACCCGCACGGCGCCTGCTGGTTCGATGATAATCATCTGATTAAGGCTTTACATATGTTTTTATCACCTCTAAAAATATAAACTATATGATTGTAATTAAAATCCATAAAGTACCTTTTCCGTAAAAGAGCGTCAAACATACATCCATGTGTACAAACTTTTGCGATCATAATATTAGTAGGATCGTAGGTTTGCTCAACGATGAATAGTAAAATTTTGAGCTATTTTTATACGCATTAAGTGTGGACCGTCTTATATACACACAAGTTGTTTATATCATTGCCAACGAGCTTGCGAGAATAATTGTGACAGTGATGTACGAGCCCGTACAGACTTACATAAGATTACGCGAGTTTATGAATCTAATTTCTACCAACTCCTCAATGTTTAAAGTACAAAACTGGCAGGCAAATTGTTTATTATGGAGAAATGAAGGTAATAAAAATGAGACTAAACGTGCAAGCAATAAACCTTGATAGAGAAGTTCTGACAATTTTTCAGTTATGATTCGATTTCAGATAAGGTTTTAAATGCTATTACTTTCATGTTGTTAACACCTAAGTATGTTGAAGGATGTATGAAAGATTCGTGATTCGTGATTGTGATATGCATGATAGGCAAACTAGAAGCAGGAATAAGATTGTGACTCCGTTCCTTCGTTTGGGTAGGGTACAGAAATCGTTTGTGGGCTCAAGTATACGATTCTTTAACAAAATTCCAGATGCAATATTACATTTGTCTCTAGTTAAATTTATAGTACATGTTAAAAACAAGCTTATTCGTAAAGCGTATTATACTGTCTAAGACTATATTAAAGATAAAACTGCTTGGAGTTGAGTTGCTCCAGCTTTGTACTTGATAGTTAACATGCAAAAATATGAAAACCTAATTTCTGTAAGAACTATTTTTAAAAGAGTGGTTAACGAGTTTCTTGCTTATTTTTCTCGTGGCTCGACGCTTCCGAATCTGTGGTAGCTTTTAAAATATTTGACGATTCAAAAGAGATTGTAAAAGTCTACTTGAATAAAATATTATTTGAATTTGAATTCATATTTAGTACTATATATTATTGCGAATGAAGATCTCACAAGGTATTCATGGAAATTCAAAAAGGAAATCAAAGGTATACTTGGCAAACAGTGAAGCGAGGTGATACAGCTAGTATATTAATATGGATTAAACATCAAAGATACCACATTGTATCTATGTATTTTAATACCCCAAGTAAGCCGCGTGTATCAACCAATATTTCTCCTTTGATGTGTTTTTTGTAACGGAGCTACATGGATTCCATTACCCATTATTTTATTTTTAGACGTGGCGTCACTTACAAATTTTTATAATTAAAATGACAGGACTTCGCGTACATAATTTTTAAAAATCTACAGCAATGTGATTGTGATTAGCTTTAACTTTCTACCTCTCATAACATCCCTGTTGAACCAACTACCGTTTGAGGTATTATCGAAGAAATAGGAATAAAAGGCGTCTAAGAAAAAGCCTGCTCAACTAAATATCTGCGTATACAGTTGATCTACTAACAAGCCAAGCCAACAACTCATTTTCAGCCCTTTATAACCCACTGCTGGGCATAGGCCTCCCTTTATTTCTGTCACTCTCCCTATCCCTTGCCAATCTCACCCAGCCACCTCCTGCCACTCGTCTTACATCATCCGCCAATCGGACCATGGAATAATTGAATGCTATGAACGAATCCATTATCTATATGTCCAACATTTTCGCGATATTAAGCGAGTTTTCAGCTCGGTCAGCTACAAGATGCAAATTCAAGTCTTGCGACATTAATTCTTTCCGAAATATATCTTCTATTTAAATTCTCGTTAAACGTAGCAATTTAAAAAGAAATAACTAATCAAAATTATAAAATAAGGCCAAGAGACCTCTAATTAAGTCAGGTTTTTATAAATAAAGTAAATTGTTTTCTTTAGACCAAATTTTCCTTTATTACATTTCGCAAATTCCGTCGCTTTTGGTGACAGAATGTTCGGGCGTCTATTATAACAAAGTAGAAAATTCTAATGTAAATTATTACTTAAGGTAAATTAAAACTTTTAGTCGTATTACATAAGTATTTTAACAGACTAATTACTAACTTTGAGTTAAAGTTATCGATCATATTTCTTAAAATAAGATAGTCTGGGAAACCTAGAAGTGAACGAATTGCGAGTGTAGATCAAATCGTGGCAGCGACATTAGAAACACTTCACCATTGCCTAATATTTGGTATACTTCCGTAACTTCGGTGACGATACACTAGGTTTCATAGGAAGTTCTAAATTAAACAAGATAGAGCCGTTGTGTTTGGGCTCATCTGCTTTGTCTTAGCAAATAGTCTAGTGCTATGTTCCTAAATTAAGCAAGATACACCCGTTGTGTTTACCATTTGGTCCTGTTTACTATCTAAATTCAAATTTACTTTGAAAATAAAAAGATTAAATAACTGTTATATTTAGCAAACTCATTTAAAAGTATATTTAATCGTAAAATATTTAAAAAGTAAGTGGGAAGTAACTATTTCTATGATCTGAGAGCGTAACATACAAAACAGTTCATGTAATTAAGTCTTACTTCACACCTTCAATATGAAAATTCGGCAAGCTTATATACAACCGCGACTTAAATAATAATTTCTACACTTCTTAAACATAGACGTAAAATACTTTCCATTGCATGCCCTACTTAAAGGCTAACATATATGCTTAAATTATATGGCTTAAGTTATGCTTGCACATCAATATATTGCAGATAATTGTGAGTTCGCCCAGTTAACAAAAGATTTAATGTAATTTCATTTGATTTGATGTAATGTAATGTAAGGTAACGTAACGTAATGTGTCGTAACGTAACGTAAATAACGTTACGTTTACGTTACGACACGACAAGAAACGACACGACGCGACACGACACGACACGACACGACACGACACGACACGACGCGACACGACACGACGCGACACGACACGACACGAAACCACACGACACGACACCACACGACAAGATACGTCATGTAATGTAATTTATATATTTTTTTCTTTTTGTTTGAGTAACAAACAATAACTCAGAGCTTATATCAAGTTACATAAGTTATTTAACACTAGAGTACTATCCGTGATTCCATAGTGAAAGTGAGAGATTGAATTTGTTTAGATCGAAAGGTCCTTTACAATACGACGTGCAATAGTTATAATATCCAGACATAAATCATTACACATGCATGTCATTTCAAACACTGCATTATATAGGAACTCCTTTGTACCTAAATGTATGCTAAGCCACAAAAACAGCAAGCGTCAGCGCTGATCTGCCGCACGTGACCCTTTGTTTTCCGCTATTGTTCACACAACGCGAACGACGTGACCCACCCACAGTAAGTCTTTTAGACGGTAATAAATACACTGCCACTATCGTACACAATGTCTAAATTAAGATCTTTTACCACCAAAGGTTTATTTATCAACAAGACGAGACCATAAACCCTCATTACCACAAGAGCTTTTTAACCGCGCGTTAAAAAAGCATTCAAATGGAACATGTGAACTCCCAAGTTTGTGTTCAAACGACAGCGCTTTTATAGCGTGAGGCTTTGTTATCGAGCAATTTGTTCTCTGGCCTGGTTAAGCACGAGGTCCCGCTTAGATTGCAGAGGCTGTGACAGTGGGGCGAGTTAAGATGACCGATTGCCATCTAACGTCATCCTCGGAAATCCCACGATCTCTACAACCTCACGACTAATAGTATGTATTTATATTTTTCTAAAAAAAATACTTGTGTATAACAGGCGATTTTTACCTATAACACAAGCATTAAGTTGGACCCTGGTACTTAACCTGGATAACGCTAGGAAGTAGTAGTTATAAGTGAAAAAGAAACGTCTTTTTTATAGGTCAAACTAACTCTGTGTTAATTATTGTTATTATCCACAAAAACAAAACAAAATATACAGATAGATACAAAAAGAATCGAACTTATACAATACTAGCGGTGCCCGCGACTTCGTCTGCCTAAAATTAGGTGTGAAATTTTAGCGTGATGATATATAGCCTATAGCCTACCTCGACAAATGGGCTATCTAACACTGAAAGCTTTCAAATCAGAGCAGTAGTTCCTGAGATTAGCGCCTTTAATGGCGCTTTTAAAATGCATCCATACAGACATTGTAATTTTACATTGTCTGTATGGATTGGCTATTAAAGTTTAGATAGCTCATTTATCGAGGAAGGCTATAGGCTGTATATCTTACTTACTTACTGCGATGGCGCATAGACCCAAGCTGGATTTTGGCCTCGGAGACCAAGTGACGCCACTTCTTGCGGTCCTGAGCCGTTTTCTGCCACTGCGTGGCCTGAACCTGGCACAGATTCCCTATATATATATCATCACGCTAAAATTGAACCTTTTTTTACCTAACTTTACGCGGAGGAAGTCGCGGGCACAGCTAGTTTTAAATAGTCTTCAAAACTTGTATGGTTCAGTAAGAAAAGATATCTAAAGTTTCAATAAAACCAAGTGGCCGGATTAATCTAGTACGCGAACAGAGTGGTAAAGTTTACCACATTAGCAGACGTCTTGTACAAATCAGCGGATCATTATCATGTTAATCATTTTCTTAATTAGATAAGATATACGGTGTATCGGAATTTTTATTTTATTGTCGACGATGATGGCAAATATTAAAATGTGTATTATTTTTTATCTGAATAACATAAAAGTAAGGCTAGTCCTTGAATAATTGATTTCATTAAAATTTGTTGATTTTTTAAGCATATGTATGCATGGCGGTATAATGGTGTAGAATGGAGGTTAAAATTGAATCTTTTTTCTCTCGTTTTCATTCGCGGATTTATGCAAATTTATTTTAAACATCATCATTATCCACAGTTTTTTCGCTCCCACTGGGTATGGGCCACTTCCCGTATTTTTTGTATGTCGGGCCAAGCGGCCTACCCAGCCCCATTTGAGTAGCTTCGGAAGGAACGTGAAACAATAGGTCACACTTAATGACTCTAAGTGATAATAGTCGTGAGAAGATGGGGATTGTGGGGGTTCCGGGTATGATGTTAGACGGCAGACGGTCAACACTACTCGCCCCACAGACACATTCTCTACAATTTAAGCGGACCCTGATACTAGAATATGCTAGGTAACCACCAATGTACGAGAACAATAAAATAATGTAATATAATTGAAAAGAAGTAATATAAAATAAAAAGAGAGAAATTAAGAGAAGTAACATAACATAAAAGAAAAGAAGATCTCTCATTTGTAATTCGGAGCTGCAGATCTGGGAAAGTACCAGTATTCTATAGAAGGCAATACTATTCGCAAAATACTGTGTAGTAGTACTAAATTATGACCCTTAACGATGATTATGACACCAGCCAGGCAACGCAATATTGGTTTATTCGCTCGTCTTTCTTTAATAAAGTTTCAGATACAAAAATATTTATTGATAAAAATAAATATAAAGGTGTATTATATAGACTATATTCATGATAAAATTGCTTGGATGCAAGTGAAACTAAACTACTTTGCTTTAATCCGCGAATAAATACGAGGGAAAATCGGTGTAATGCTGCAACCCAAAAGCTTCACCACCGAATCCGCCACCAAAGCACAGCACTACACTGACTTTCCGATGTGCCTCAACGTACGTTAAATAAATTTACCTAATTATCTTTTATTTATTTTAATTTTTACCCAAATATTACTATTAATTTTAGAATTTGCTGTTTAGTCTATTTCCATCATTTTTGATATAAACACAGACTAAAAATTATCGCACATTAATGCCCACACGATGCAAAAGAATAATATGGTGCAGTAAAAATTGAATTCGCTCAATCATTACGCAATATTGTCAAGGTTACAAAATATACTATCATTTATATTGCACAATATAATGGAACGTTTACGAAACTCCTGGAGAATGACAGTTTTTAAAACCTCTGCTTACAAGCCGCTGATTTTAGTCAAGTACTAATTTGTGTGAATAAACCTAGTAAAGCAATCTTTTCTTTCTCTTATAAATATTTTCTCTCCATACCTTGTTGTAACAATGCTCCATAAATATACCATAAACAATTATGAATAGTAGATAGTCCTCCATCCCGAGTGATAGATCTCACTCGGAGCTCTCACGTCGAGTGTTCACGGTCACTTGTTGCTCCAAATCATCACGTTTTATTTTTTTCTGGAAAAGGTTTGAAAGATTAAAAGGATCCAATCAGTTTAGTTCTCTTTGTTTCAGAATCACAGATCTCTTTGTTAGGGTTCCGTAGTACCACAAGGACCCTTATAATTTTGCTCTAGTCCGTCCGTCCGTCTGTCTGCCCGTAAGGTGCCCCCCCCCTAGCATTTCCAAACTATTAAACGTAGAGACTTGAAATTTTCCATGTTGATAGAAACTGCTAAAAAGTCATTGCGAAAATTATTCTGAACGAAATCGGACAACAAATTTTGAAGTTATTTAACAAATACGTTTATAACGTATCAGATACGGCGCTGAAAATAAAACATTACTAGATACAAAAACGTCGCGTTTTAAAAGCATATGTTCAATTTGAACGTTTATTTAACGAATAGTAACAAAGCTCATGTGCGAATGGAATTACATTTAGATTAACTATCTGCTATATGCCTATGTAATATTATAAAGATTAATACTGAGTAGCTGTTAAAACCAAAAAACCTTTTCTATAAGACGCAAACCATCAAAAAAATTACATATATTTATAAGCTAATATGCTACATACTTTTTCCTATAATTGAAGTTAAAACAGAATAAAGTAGTAACTGTATTTTCATTCATCTGCCCCTTAAAATAAACACGCAAAATCTCATTTGGAATCTCAGTCTCGGAATCGAACTCACAGCATCCTAACAAGAAATGAAGTTTATACAGTTTCTTGTTTTGTTGTATCTGTTCCCAATATAACTTGGTCCCATTAATAATTCCTCTTCGTCCGTATATTATACTCTAAACTTTAAACTCTAAATGCGAGTGTTGAACTACTAATTTGGCTTTAGGAGTCGAAAATGGTTTATCTATATACTGATTGACACGTGAAGCCATAACTTTCGGCTTTTAACGAAACTTCCGCGAACAGAGGAGTATAAAATTTGGCACAATTATTGGTCATATAGAGGAAAGTGTATGAATTGTGGTGGTCCTAAACTCGTCATTAAGGGCGGGCAGCGCATCTGCTGGCCTTCTGGTCGTGCAGATATCCATGGGCGCCGGTAGGCACTTCGGTGCCTGCTGCCTGCTATTTAATTTGGAACCTCTTTAGCTCAGCCGTAGAAAGGATAGACAAAGCCGCAAGGTACCCGGTTCAAACCCCGATGCCACTGGGGTACTTTTGCATCTATTCATTACACAAGCTGATACTTAGTAGGCAGGAAAGCGGAAATATTACTCATTTCTAAAAATTACATATAATTTTGTTAAAAAAATTGTTACTTAATCTTTGTGATTTTCCACTGATTTTCCAATTACTTAATCTTTGTGATTTCCCACTGATTTTTCAATAATCCACGAATTTTCTTAAAAAAAATACAGAGGTAGGATGATTTTTAATGAAATAAAATACAGTATTATTTAATACGAAAAAGTGTTTTATTACGCACTTATTATTTCAACCAAATGTTTATGACCCGGTCGCAGCCAGAGCAACTTAACTTAGCGATCAACTCAAATGCCGACTACTGATTAGGCCACGACCTCCTCAATATAGCTTAGAGAGAGGAGATAGATAAGTACCAATAGACAATGGTGATTGCTTGCCACCAGACAGGCACAATAATTGTTTGCCAAAATAAGATTCACGGAATCTTTTTTCTTTTGATTATATAGACGTTCATGAAGATGAGCATACCTCAAACTCTAAATCCAAACACTAAGCCTTTGCCAAAAGGAGGTCAACAAAAAATCGCACTCATTGGCGGAGGACCAGCCAGCCTGAGCTGTGCTTGCTTTCTAGCCCGACTTGGATATAAGAACATTACTGTTTACGAGAAAGAGAAATATCTGGGAGGCCTCAGGTAATTATGTTTTTTAATTATACTTCTTTTAATTTAATTTTCTCTTTATATTATATTCTATATAGAAGAATAAAATGAAGTCCCTTCCCAGCGTTGTACGCGCAGATTTTTGAAACTACGCAACGGATTATAATGCGACTTTTACCAATAAGCAGAGCATTTCAAGGAAAAGGTTTATATCTGTAAAACATTTATGTTATAGAAGAAAGAAAAAGCTGAGAATTTCAATGATTTGTAGCGAGATGTCATAAAAAACGTATTTTTGTGCGCTTGCAGGACAACGTATTGTCCGGCCCGCTAGTATATATATAAATGAATACCTATTTCAATTGGTCACGGCATCCCGTTCCCATGCCATTTTTGTTGTGTTTATTATTGTCAGGAGATGGTTCGTATGAGAGAAAAAGAAAATTGCACGGAAAATTCGCGCCACGTCTTCTTCGACCTGCCTGGTCGTCGGCGGCTATTGGTAGTCATCCAGGAAGTCGCGATGTAGAGTCGACCTTTGGGGGTCCATTCAAGCCATATCCAGCCCATCTTTTCAAGTTTTATAACCTTTATTACATATTTTTTTAGCTCATCCGAAATTCCACAGTACCGGCTTCCGTATGATGTGGTTCAATATGAAATAGAACTGATCAAGAATCTAGGAGTGAAATTCGTCACTGGTAGAAAACTTTCTACCAAAGACATAACTGTCGATGTAAGTCTCTGATATATCTATACTTCTACATCTATACTAAAACATAAAGCTGAAGAGTTTGTTTGCTTGAACGCGCTCATCTCAGGAACTACTGGTCCAATTTGAAAAATCTTTCAGTGTCCATTTATCGAGGAAGGCTATAGGTTATAGCCTATATAATATCATCACGCTGAAATTTAATTATTTTTTTTACTTAATTTTACGCGGCCGAAGTCGCGGGTACAGCTAGTGTTGAATTGAACATTGAGGTTACCCCGAAGAAGAAGCTCGAGAAAGAAACTGGAACTATAAAAGAATAATGGAACGGAAAATAGTTAAAAAGCCAGATATTATAAGTGATATTAAGAATGCTAAATTTTCGTACATCACAACAAACCTTTGCGCTCGTGTAATGTATTTAGAAGAATTAGATTCCTATTTACAAAACAATCGCGGGCCCCAAAGAGAGGGGTCGGGTGCCACATTCAGCCACACGCGTTGCTGACCGATTGGCGGAGCGCAACAAATATATAACAACTTTTTAATAGTATTTAAAACAAATTATATCATTGCAGGGTCTTATAAAGGATGGACACGAAACAGTTTTCCTCGGCATCGGTCTACCGGAACCCAAAAGCGTTCCGATCTTCAAAAACTTAACTACAGCCATGGGCTTTTTCACTAGCAAAGACTTTTTACCACTAGTATCAAAGGGGAGCAAAAGAGGTAATGTTAACAAAAATTTAGCAGCACTCAAGTGCTGTTAAAAATAGAATGTATAGATAATCTTTTAGTTATATGCAGCCACCGCAATCCATAAACACGTACCAAATACATATTATAATTATATCAACCGACGTCAAAAGAGGAGGAGGTTGATTTCGGTTGTTAATTATAATTCCACTATATTTTTTTATGTTTCTACCCTCAGAATTTGTCTCAGAGTGGGTGATCCAATTTTGATGATTCTTTTTTATTTAAAAGGTGGTGCTGCCCCGTGGGCCTATTTCTATTTGGTCCAGTTTTGACAATTTAAAGCCGGTCTTTTTTATTAAAGTTTTTGTTTTTGTTTTTTTGTTAATAGTATGTACTATGGCAAATAAATAATTAACAAAAATGAGTTAATAATGACTACTGTTACTTTTAATTGTTTAATTTTATAGCGATTAATTTCACTGTATTCTTTATTTATTATTTAATACGACGGACCCTTTCATCTCGATCGGAAAAAGACCCCATATTATACTCAATCGAATATTCTTTCTTACAAGCAAGTTTAATTAATATACATATGAATATTTTCATCAGCCTGTAATGTCCCACGGCTGGGCAAAGACCTCCCCTCTCTTAGATCACTCTCCTCTATCCAGAGCTACCCAATCCACTCCGTTCCCGCAAAGGCGTCCAAGTCTTCGCGCAACATCTTCCTCGGCCTACCTGGTCATCGAATATAATTATTAAATGTTATAATTCTTCCTAGGCATATGTGCCTGTAAGTCAGCTCTGCCTGAATTGTATGGCAACGTGATAGTACTGGGAGCCGGCGACACCGCTTTTGACTGCGCTACCTCGGCTTTGCGCTGCGGAGCCCGGCGAGTATATGTTGTATTTCGCAAGGGCTTTACCAACATAAGAGCCGTGCCTGAAGAGGTAAGTTTAGCAATTTAATGATAAGCAAAGAAAATTAAACTACTTAGCGTAAATTCGGATTTAAGAAAATTGTCTAACAAAATATCGCCTGGTGCGAAAAGGATGTATCAATTATACGGGCCACAGGGGCCCCAAAAATTTCTGAATTATTAACCATAATCTTTTAAACATTATTAACATTTTTGAGAAAACTGCTCAACCATTTTATTTAAAAATCACATTATACCAAATAAAAAATCATAATTCAGATTAGTTATTAAAAAAATTACAAAGGTCAGAAATCTTTTTTCATTTTGAAGTAAACAGAGCTACTTTTTGGACGCCCAAATGTATTTTGATAACGGGTAAGACAAGCTTCGCCACTAGATGAATACTTTTTGTACCTTCTTCTTTCCCACGATTTCAATTATTCAAGGGAAGTAAAGTTGATTTTTGAACAATATTAATACAAAAAGTAATTCGTAAACGAACTTGCAGTTATCGGAAAGCGATCGATAAATTGTTATCGTCTTTGAATAAAAACGTTTTGATTGTTGCTATAGTAACGATAGTCCATTCAATGACGATATAAAAACTTATCAAAAATAATACCCTCTCTCATAATCCGTTTTGTCAGATATATAGGTTAGGTTAGGTTTAAAGATATTTATTCTTAATAAGACAATACTTACTACGTCACTTACTTAAGAATATGGTATACAATTATTCCATCTCGTTCGTTCATAATTCACCCAATACATTCATAGTTTTGAGGTTAGATGTTTTGCTAAGATGCGCGTGGGCATGCCTGCATCGTGTAATCACATATAGATAAATCCTTTTTCTACCCGCATATTAATTCATATTATTTTCGACCATAACTTATTATGACTCAAAATATAATTTATAACTTAATTTAATTACTAACCTACTACTTTCGACAGCTAAAATCACGGTTTTGTGTGTATGTGTGTGTGTGTGTGTGTGTGCATGTGTGCGCGTGTGTGAGTTTATCCATCAATTAAGATTGAAGTGAAGAGGCCACAATGCTCATCACTAGTTATAGTATTCTTGTCGCGTCAAACGCATAAAGGCTGTCAACGCATTTGCCAGCCTCCTGTTGGTGCAGATATTTATGGACGTCGGTAGTCACTTGGCTGTTCCGCCTGCCGGTTTGAATCAATTTCACAGTCATGAATCTATGGGTAATGATTTATCTATTACAGATTTTTGCCTATATCCTAACTAGTAACTATTTCAAAGTAAGTAATGTTGAACAATAATTTCATTACAAGTAAGTGTTCTGTAGATTAAATATTTAACTCAAAGTAACTTTTTCAAAGAACCTTAATTAGTATGTGTCATAGCTGGTTTAAAAAAATCTATATGGATTATATAAAATTCACATGTGGAATAAGCCGCTGCTCCTCTTATTAAGTTTTTTAGTATATTAGTTAACGTGCATTAAAAAAAAAAAACTTTTTACGGTGAAAATAAAATACGATGGTATCTTTTTCTATATATAATTACAGAAGAAGAAATTAATAAAACAAATATTATAACACTTGTTAAATAGTCTTTCTACTTATATATTAATACGTGAAGCGAAGACTTTAGGTACCGTTTTAGAAAATTGCGGGGACGAAGAATTATGAAATTTGGCACAAATTCAAAAGATAATTTATTTAAGTAGACTTTTATAAGCTCTTTTGAATTGTAGTTCATATAGAGGAAGGTGTGCAAATGCTAATATATATTTTTTTATGATATGCAATATAAATATATTAAACTATTAAATTAAACCACAGGTATACCAATGCCAAACAATTTAGATCTTTTACATACACCTATTGGACGATGTCGTGTGACGTAAGTGTGTCAACCGTATGTTATATTAATTATCAAATTTAATTTTTCTGTGAATAGAAAAATATATGTGCGATTTATATAATAATTTGAAAACGTTGCATTGACGATCAATAGAGCTTAGCTAAAGACAACTTGATAAAATGAATTTTGCCTCTGACTTCGAATGAGTGAAATAGGTACTTTGGTATTTTGCCTGTTTCAGACAGGCCACGGCTAAAGCATAGTTATAAACGGAAAATGGATCATCATCGTGCGTCCACGCTAGTATGTCCATGCGTTTCATACATAATTAGACAACTTTCTCTTAATCTCTCGTAGTAGTTATTTGATATTTACATTTAATGCTGATTTTTTTTGTCCTCGAGTATCGTAAGTGTTTCACTTGTCACAGCCACTAAGAGGCAAACGAGCAGGTGACATTCACTTGAGTGACAACCGACGCCCATGGACAACTACAATATTTTTTTAGTTCCAATCACTTAGAACGATCATTTTAAAAAATAACATTTTTTGTTATCTATTTCTGCTCTCTAAGACGATAAAGATATTTTTGTGTTGAATTTTTAATGTGGTTTTGTGTTGAATTCCACTTTCGTGGGTAGAATCAGCTACAAAAGGTAACTTCATTGTGGCGTAAGGGTTCCTTATTCCCCATCAAACCATCTGTTTCGACAACTACGCATATATAGAGTTTAATAGTAAAAAACAATTAGATTAAAATCACACATAAGGAGTTGCAAACACTAAACCTTATTCATTAAGTAACTTAGATATGATTGAACATTAACAGTTAACCTAAGAATCCCCCGTCCCCCAATAATCATTTGTCCCTGTACCTATTTAGGAAATTTCATACAACATTTCTGTTTTGGGTTATAAGAAGAAAATATGTATTTTGTGATTGGTAGTGATTAATAGAATTTCTGCATAGTTAAAAAAAAATATTATCTATGATTGCTCAAGTACTAATTTTTTTTTTATTTATAAAAAATTGACACAAGTCACACCCACACTCATGAAGCGAATTTTGAGAAAGTTTAAACTTCAAATATAAATGCTGATATATAACACAATTCGAGCACTTATGTATCACACACAACATGAATTTCAAGATACGGTGTTATAAAATAGGGAATTCGTATAAGATTTGTTTTATACAACTTATCGGTCAGATCAGGTCTGGACAGAATCAGTCAGATGAACTGAAATCGGAAAAATATCAGATGAACATCGCTTTTAATCTTTTTAAAGGATACTCTACCAAGGTTATTCGAATTGTTATGACATTTTTCTTAGAGTTTTTTATTTGTGAGCAGAGTTGCTGAAGTGTTTTAGGGCAGTCACGTCAGAGTCAGCAACCAGTGAATAAATGCAATAGGCGAGCGTAAAATTAGGTAAAAAAATAGATTTTAGCATGATATAGCCTGCGTCGATAAATGGGGTATCTGGCCCTGACAGAATTTTTCAAATCGTACCAGTAGTTTCTGAGATCAGCATTTTCGAGCTAACAAACAAACTCTTCAGCTTTATATATTAGTATAGCTATAGAAGTAAGTAAGCGACTGCAAAACATTTTTATAAAACGTGCAATATTAATTAAATTAATAAAACAATCATTAAGGCTGAAAATGATAAATTAAAATATAAACTATAAAAATTGGAAATTGGTTGGATTTAAAGGTCTTACCATTGAGAATACAGAAGAATCATGAGTGCTGTGATACCTTCTTTAATTTAAAATAGGGCCGGCTTTAAAATAATGGTCTTCCTCCTCGACATGGAATGAAAAATTATCACTGAAAAGTATGTAATTACAGGCTTCAACCCGGAATGTCTTCCGCGTTATTTCAGCTTTCGTACAATCTGTTAACACGTATTTCACCTCCTTTAAATTCTATCCTAGACAAAAATGTCTATGTAAGCCTTTAAGGTCCAATATTAATTAGAGGTAGCGCCATGCTTGTAGCCGAATTGGCCGGCGGACGCGCCGGCCAATTATAAGTTATAAAGTACTAGGACAACATAAATCTTGGTTGGCGTTGTCAGGTTGGCTGAAAGGTAGATGGTGGTCATAGCGTGACGAGGTAAATGTATGTAACACGGTTCCATGGATTTGTAGCGTGCGATGTACGGCAGGAGTTTGTACACTTTAGCACCTCGCCGCTTTAAACATTTGCTAGCAGCAGTTTGGTAGCACTTTGGATTTATATGTTAAAACGGGAAGCTATTTCTGTTAGTTTCTAATCTGGTAGGATAAATTTTTGGATTACAATTATTATAAGCCAATTAGATTTTTTATACTATTGACGCCCATAGACATCTGTAACACCAGGAGATTCGCAGATGCGTTACCAGCCTTTAAGGAGGCGTTTGGACCTCCAAATTTAAATTGGTATTTGCATTTTTTATTAAAGGACTTACAATTGCATTGTTAAGCCTATTGTATAATGGAAAAAAGGCATTAAAAGGAATCGTAATTTCTAGACTCTATAGCTGTTAAAAAAATCATTCTAGAAGATACGATAATATTCTAAGAATTGAATTAAACTTGAACTAAAAATGAAAAATATAATGAATTTTGAATGTGGTATGAAGTTGTCTAACTTTCTGACCTCGGTGATTCCACATGACCATTCATTAGAAGATCAAGGAAGCCATTTTTGCTTGAACAAATACTTTATTATTTTTTTTATGCTTCGCTTGCGGCAGCCAGTGTACGTTTCTGTAATAAATTCCTTAGGCATTATTATAGACTTAACTGTTCGACAACTGATACGCAGTTTTAACTTTTTCAGCTGTCAACGTTGTCCTAATTTTAAGTTACATTTGTTCCTGTAAACAATTTTTCTAATAAATTTTCAATAAATTTTCAAATTTTCTAATTAGACTCACTTCGTAATGTCCTATTGGGTTCTGGAATTTTGCACGCATTTATCCCCTGACAATGCAATATTATAAAGACATGAAGTTGATCTGATGATGGAGCTGGAAGCTGGCCATAGGGACTCCCTTATTCAATGGTGTAACCACATCGAGTTTGAGCTAGTTAGATTCGTCTTGGCGAGTACTTTGTATTTAGATGGTATCCAGAGTCTGATGATGGAGCTGTATTACTCCTTCTGTGTTTTTTTTAATGCAACACGTTTTTATTTAAAAACATGGCCTATAATGTGTACCTATGATATGATGTATGTATTTCTTATCAGAATTAAACTATTTTTTTTTAACTTTTTAGTTCATTTTAGTAACAGGTAATAAAAGCTTGTTTCTAGTAAACCTTTATTTTTATTTGAACATTTAAATCGTGCGCTAATTTACGTTAAATAAGTAATAATAGTGTACTGTTGTATTTGAAATGAAGCAACAATATTCTAAAGTTTTGCCATTATGTCTAATATAATTTACAAAGGCCATCACTCACACATTCATAATTCGATTTGAACGTAAAAACCAATGTTTGGAAACTGGTGACGGCTGCGTATACCCTCGTCAGCGACATGTCTGCAAAGTTGTTTTTGTACTATTCTTCTAGCGTGTTCCCGAGTCCGCTACAGTTATTTCATCTGCTAAAGACATTAAGCTATTAAAATATCTTAGTAATGAAGATATCTTTTGTTCTATTTTCTTTCGTGACCTTAGTATATACAAGTCGAGTTAATTCCCGCTTCTTTTTCCACTTTTATGTATTTATACTTTACTAGCCCGTAACTTCCTTTACATATAATTAAACATGCGGGAGACCCTAGATGTGCAAGCGTACTATGACTATAGTCTATTCAATTCGTCTTGAGACAAAAGGTAAACAAACAATGTGCCTACAAAATACTGTCAAATTATAAGAGTACCACACTCTATATTATATGACTATCAACAATTTAATTTCAATCAATCATTTCAATGATTTATTAAATACACAGAGAACTAAATTCCAATTTACTTGCAGGTATGGTAATAGAATATAGCTAATAGGTATACTAATTGAACATTTTAGTTACATCTTTATATTATTATTAATATACTACATACCCTTGGAAAACAATCAATACAGCTTATTAAATAATACAATATGCGCTTAATATTTAGTTCTAGATATTAAAAGTGTGATTAATAATTATAATAAAAAGGTTGAGAAACACAGCTATGCTTGTTTACCCTTTGTCTCAAGACGAAATGAATAAGGTATAAGTGTGTAAAATTGTTTAAATCCAATAAGGGGGGTAGACATAAATTTCCATCCAGTTTTAGACTAGCTTTACATTCTATTTTATACATATCAGATAGTTGCATTAACTTAAGTCAACATCATTCAATAGATACTTACGCCAAGAAACTAGCGAGCACGTATTGCTATTCCCTAACGAGCTCCTTTGTATTATTTGAGCTTAGCAGTCTGACAGTTACTGGATTTTCTCTACTGAATCCACATACATCCAAAGAAAACTCGAAAAGATCTTTCTCCAGTACTGCATAAACTTTGCCGTACGTGTAATTTCGATGAATATAGAAGGTTAGATAGTATCTTTTATTAGAGATATAATGCTGGAGCCAGACATAGCTTCATTTGAATGAGTTTTGTAGTACTTTGTAGTCTTCAAGGAAAAAATGTACAAACGCTTTGAGCTACATATGCCTGGTTCCGGTATTAGAGATATAAGTGATACAAATCACTTGGTGGCACTTTCTCTTTATTAATGTTTACGTTACAAGGAGCAAACGAACAGGCAGCAAGCAGCTAAGTGCCTACTGATGCCCATAGATATGTGCAGGATCAGGAGACAAGCAGAGGCGTTGCCGGCCATACTAACGAGTTTAGGCCACCGGGAAGTCTCACAAACCGAACCAAATGCGGCAACAATACTATCACTTGACGTAACTGAATTTCCGCTACTTCACTTCACGCCGATCTTATATAAGAAAGAGTCTCTACTAGTATTACATCATTAGTCTCCAGAACCTAAGTGAATAATCCCAGATACAATGAACACATTGCTTTTATAGGCACTCACAACTTCCATCTGTTTGCCGTCTTAACAACCACCAATAGCATTTGTTAACACAATTCTTTACTATGATAGCACTGCTCTTAAGATATAAACACCTAAGTGATTGTATCTTAAGGGCAGTGCAGTAGCATTAATCATCGATATTTTTAACATATTCTCTTGTAGGCATCCGCTAGTTTAATACCATTAACGTCATAACAAATATCAAAAGCATTCGCGGACATAATTTTCAATTGTGGTAGCACTGTTCTAAAGACATTTTATGGGTGTCGCCAATACGACCGACCAGTAACAATCGTCTTATACTGGATTCAGACATAGCTCAAAGTGTATGTACATTATTATTCTTGAAGTCTATAAAGTTCTACAAAACTTTGTGAAGTTACACAAAGTCCCCGGGCACACTACATGATCATTGAAATGATCATTCAAGTGAAGCTATGTTTGGCTCCGGCATTACATCTAGATTATCTGGCAGTACTGATAGACATTTAACACAGATCACAATGAACTTTCTACGTGAAGATAATTGAATACAACTTCTTTTATAATTTAAATTATAGTAATAATTAACACTATATAACGATGTGCAGTTTTGTTACGTATTGAGCGTGTAATTTTAATTAATTATTAACGCACAATTAAGCATGTTCTTTTTTGAACTTAAACTATCGTGTGTGGTACTCATAATTATTATAAACACGGCTTTTAACTCACGTGACACTATTTCGTAGCCAGCTGAGAAAAGATATAATTGGCCAACATTTTGTAGAGTTGAGAAAAGACCCCGGACGTGTTTGGAAACTCGTCGGCCAGACTTGATTTTCAGCACGTTAGAAACAACAAGCTTGTAATATTCAACGGAAGCTTTCTAAGGATAGTTAATATGGTACTAAAAATAAGTTAAAATAAATTTTAAGGTACTAACTGCATTTCGATTTATATAAAATTATAGAGACCTTTTTCGACAGCAAAAGGTGTTCGCCAAGGGTGGATGTCATGCCCATCTTTTTTTATAATCCATTTGCATGAAAAAAGTAGTTCAATAAAAAGCACTTATAATGATGAGGCTTGATCATGCATACATACATAAAGTCACATTTTAATTCTTGATACTAATGAAATATAACCGGTAGACTTAAGAATTAAATTGGCGTGGCAGAATATTTGAAATAACTACGTATAATTGATAGAATCAGGCGTTACTTTGCGGAAATCCATGACATGCATGAGAAACTAAACTACTTTGCTTTATGAAGACTATTAGTTTAAATTAACTTAAAACCCTACCATTTCCAAACTATAAGACATAGAGACTTGAAAATTTCAATGTTGATAGAACAGGCTAAAAACTCATTAGAACAATTATTTTGAATAAAATCGGACAACAATTTTTGAAGTTATTTTACAAATACGTTTATAGCATGTCAGATACGGAATCCTTCTATATAAGAGTTACTTGACACGCTCCTGGCCATTTTATTTCAAATATTAACGGATTATTGGCCACTCTGTATAATATGCTAAGACTAACATTATGTCAGACACTTTTTTTTTTAATAGCATTTGCCTTTTTATAAGTATTCCCTTCTGATCAATAGACAGTCGTACGTGTTGGAAAATTGCCATCTGTTGTGCTATTCACAACTGTCATAATTGATAATGGACACCAGTAGTCTACCGTGAAACTTTTGATACTAACCAATGCTAAGTCTTCCAGTTTGAAAATATTTTATTGTTGGACATCTATATATATATTTTTAATTTACATCAGTTTTGCAGTATTTGTTTTTAGTTTACTCCAGATTGGCATAAGAAGCAAAGATACTACGATACGTTGACATTTAAGATTTGTTTGCAAATTTAGATTGGTAGTCGAGGAAAATTAGCCAGATAAGGGTAAGAATCTCGGAATGAGAAATAGGTACCATATTTAAACGGTGTATTTTTAATCCGGACTACAGGTTGACATCGAATGATTCTCTAAATAGTATAACACTACGCGCGCTCTGCCTTCTATCTTATAAATTAATTATTATTTATGTAATACTTTACCAGGCACGTGTGAACGCGCTTATTGAAGTACTAGTGCGATTAAACCGGATCTAGAAAAACAGATCCGATTTAAACCTAGAGACGAAGCCGTGTCTACTCGCTCGCTACTCGCCCAATCCCCTAGCTCCCAAACACCATAGGCGCCCCAAAAATGGCGCTTCACTAGACATAGTTTCAGGAGAACTACAGCTACATAGCTGGCTAATTCGGGAACGAATAAGGAAACATCTCAATTAGCAATAGAATATGAAAGTGGTTCAGTAAATAATCTATTTGATGATACCTCCATACCATGAGTGTGTGTGTATGTGTGTTTGTGTGTGTGTGTGTGTTTACGTGAGTATGTACATGTTAATAACTTTCTGCTATTTGGTAATGTGGCAAAATTTAGTTTTCTTTTCAGCCTTCACTGGCCTCTGTTTTGTCCCTAAGTAATATGACATTGGCTGAATAATTTATGACCTTAGAGCCATAAAGCAAGACTTGCATTGAAGCAAATTTCGTTTTATATTCACTAAACTGAGTCATGCAAATCATAACTTATCACAATTATCTATACTAGTATATAAAGCTGAAGAGTTTGTTTCTTTGCTTGAAGGCGATAATTTCAGGATCAACTGGTCCAATTTGAAAAAATCTTTCAGTGTTGGATAGCCCTCCTTAAGAACTGACGTCCGTGTGTCATATAGCCCTGTATATATTTATTTATTTAATTTTGACACGTCTATTATAAGCATTCTATCGACGAGGGTAAAAAGACAAAGGCAAAACAGGTTAGTACCTTTTTATCCTCTCTTTGTCAAGTATTTTTTTTATATATATTTAAACTTTTATGGTTAGAAATTTAGATTCAGTTTAGTTGTCCGAGTTGGGAATTCCCTAGCCCTACAGAAACATATAGCTCAACAATGGTGAACTCAAATTCAAAATTTTCTATTCATATAGGTCTTTACAAGCACTTATAAACGCTTTATGTAATAATTATTGTTATATTTTAATAATTATTTTAATCATTTGGTGACAAAATTACGATTTAAAAGCTACGTTTGCGAGGGTTCCTCGCGCCCTGCACACATAACAGCCCACAACAAACTCAGTCGGGTATTTTTTTTTAAACACTGACCAAAAATTTCATTGCTGACTTTTGCTTTTCGCTGAGTAACACCTAATTTTATTAACTCTTAAGTTTAGGTTTTCAAGAGATTATTGCTTAAAATGATTTGAAAATTAAATATAAATTATATACACGTTTAAATGTTATTTAAAAATATTTATTGAAGTCCGAGGGAGGTTTTTATGAATAATAAAATAGAAATAAGGTTCTTCACACAGACAAAATCAATGAAATGCGGTGTTACCCTCGTATGTACCTACGCCTATAATTTAGTAATAAGTTTATACGTATGGGCACCGTATGTACGTACAGCCAAGCTCTCTACAGAGTTCTTTTTTTTTCTGAACGTGCGAGGCTGTTGGTCAGGGTGACCCGCGCAGCGTGAATTCTCACGCGACACCCTGCCTGATGCTCGCCTGCTTGTTTTCGTAATTACTAATTAGCTGGTATTGCACCTTTCCCTAATTTGTACCGAAGCCGAAACATGTAGGACATTGCTTATTAAAACAAAAGAAAAACAAACTTAGCCTAATAATAAAAGAAAAAAAATCTCATTACAAAAATGTATATCAATATTTTACTACTAATCTATATAATGGTCTCTGCAGATGATATTAATATATGAAAAATATTTGTCCAAAATAAATTCAATTGACTTTTGTATTTTGTCACTCCTTATGAAGTGCTGTCAGTACCTACTACAGTCTAAAGGCAACGCCACAGAACTATTTGATATAAAAATAATTTTGTACTAAGTACATAATGTAAGTATGTCTGTTAGTAGAGTTGTCCATCAACGTCCGTTGTCGCTCAGGTCAACCGTCTGCCCGTTTGCCCCCAGTCATATAACTAAAAATTAAAAATTCATTTAATCTATTTTAAATCCCGTCACTAAATGTATACGATCACCCATACAAATCAAATATATATATAATTTTTGGCTGCCCAACGATTTTTTAAAGTAACCGAATCTCCAAAAAACGTCCGGACCGATTTCGACGTTACATTCGCCAGTAGATAGCTGATGTTGTGAGGCAAAGCCTTCTAAATTGAACGCAATCAGCTTGTATATACCATAAGCGCAAGTAGCTAGTATATACCATATACATATATGTTGGAAACAGGGTCGCTGAACTCAAATAGAGTTGCGCAGAACAACTGTTTATACATATAAGATATTGTGGCCATCCATATACTCGCAACATTGGTCAATAATACGTGAAGCAAAATTTTCCGGTACGATATTGCGAAAATTGCGCGGACGGAGGAGTGTGAAATTTGACACAATTATAGTTTATAAAGAGGAGGGTGTGCGAATGCTAATCTTTATAAAAAACTGAAGAGCTTGTTAGTTTTTGTTTGCTTGAACGCGCTAAGCTCAGGAAGTACTGGTCTGATTTGAAAAATTCATTCAGTGTTAGATAGCCCATTTATCGAGGAAGTCTTATAGGCTATATATCATCATCAACTAACATTTTTCATTTAGTTTTACGCGGACAAAGTCGCGGATACCGACTGGTTAATAAATAACAGTACCTAAACACGGACGTCTGTTCCTAAGGTAGACAACTTAATGCCTGTGTTATAGGCAACAGACGCCTGTTATACACAAATATTTAATTTTTTAGAAATATATAAATACATACATATAGATAATACACGCAGACTCGAGGCGAGAATAGAACCCAAAACCCTCGGAGCGAAAGACAGGATCTCTGCCTACTGCGCCAGCCCCCAGTCGACGAAGAAAAGAAGTTTAACTTCGATAAATTAAAAAATAAAATTCATTTATTTCAGGACATATAGCCCATATGTATTAATATAATATGTATTTTCATCATGTTAGTAGAAGAGATCACAAATATTCTATTCTCCATGTTAGTACTAATAATTGCTAACATCTACTAAACTCTTAATATCATTCAATGCAAAAAAAATAATCACCAGGAACGGAAAAGGGAAAAATGTTATAGGATGTAGTAAACAGTATGTAACCTAATGTTCAGGTAGGACAGCGTCTATCAGGTCCGCCAGTTATTATAAAATGTAATAAATAACTAAAAGTAAAATAATTCCCAGTTCAGTACGTTGTGGATAAGATGAGTGAGCATTGGTTATGACCTATAGTATTTACAAGGTGTAGACTATGGTGGCTATCTACGATCAGGCAAGTTATTTGTTTGTTTGAATATAAATTCTACATACACTATATCAAATTATTTTAGTCTAAACACACGTAGAGCATTCTTTTTCTGTCTGCGTTCATAAAGATTCTAATTTTTCACTCTTTGATATTTGGGTGTAAACGCCAAAACGACCTTTAATTTCACTAAAAGATCTACAAAGAATACTTTTATTTTAATTCTGCCTATATGTTCTTTTGGCCTGAATCGGTCTTTACAAACAGCTGCTCCGCGTGACCGCTGCAAAGTCACGGCCGGCTCCTACACTATGATCGATTCCTCGTCAATCTGTTGCTCCGAAATGAGGACGGAGCCTCTCTCGTGTTTGTAAGAGGGGAATATAATAAAAGAATCCCTCGAACTAGGGAATAAAACGAAAAATCGCCGCATCTTATTTGATGTGCAAAAACTTAGTTTCATCTTATTTGATAACTTTGATATCGTGTGAAAGGAATCTTCTTATATTTTCCAAATATATTTGAAATCGAATAATATTTTGGCGTGAAATATCAAAATCCGCACTAACGATAGCAGCCTTGGTTGTGACAATAGAGGCAGACGGCTTTTTGTCAGTGTTGCTGAAAATTCTAAAAAGAACGTTAAAATATTAAGTCTTCTTAGCTGTATTCTTATATTAGGACTTAAGAAAAAATTCTCGTTTTTTATTTATTTCAAAGAAGTTTAGGAATGCTATGAGATAGGTATGCTTAATAATATACACACATATATATACGTGAAGCGAAAACTTTAGATTCAATTTGACGAAAATGGCGTGGATGGACGATTACGAAATTTGGCACAATTAATATCGACGCCCAAAGAATTAAAATTTGTATAGGTGAGGTGATCGGAAGTTGAGAGGGAGATATAAATTAGTGAAGACAGTAAGAGAGAGAGAGAGAGAGGGAGAGTTAGGTTTCGTATATTACTTTAGAGGCAAGAGAGAGAGATGCGAGCTCTAACTTTCTTTCTCTCTTCCTCTCATTGCTTTTTCGTAATTTAATTTCGTTCTTGAATATTTCATAAATTAATATTTTGTTCGTTGCATTAAATATTCTGCGTTGAAAGTGAATAAAATTGTTAATTCATTTTAAAGTACAATTATAAATATATATACCTTCTTTAGCTCCATCTATACTCCATCTAAAGCACATTCGTTTTTTCTTAAAAGCTAGGTAGGGGTGGTCACGACAGTCCAGTGGGGCTTGAACCGGGGTTCTTCTACCGATGAGCTATAAAAGGTTCAAAACCTTATTTATCTAAAGTACAAGGGTATTGTAGCAATGGAATTATTAGAGTATTCAAAGATTCCAATGCAACGATCTTGATAAGTTTTTGTCGTTTTGTGTCTGCCGCAGCTAATTATAAATAACGTGTGCATTATTAGCTCCCGAGAGAACAGTGTGAATTTATTGATGCTGTTATCTTATTCTTCAATAAAAGTGTAAACATATTCGTTAATTTTATATTAGTATAGATCTATTACTATAAAAATGCACGCCCCTCCACTAATTAATTGCAACGCTATTGGAGGTAGCGCCACGCTTGCAGACCTCTTGATTTGCAGTCGAATTTTGCCGGCGCGTCCGGTACCGTACCATACCGTACCAGTACCTCTTTCTCACATAAGATCGTGAAGGAGCGGTAATGTTGACATGTCAAGTTATGGTATTGTTCTAACGGTTTGTAAAAACTCCCAGTGGTCTGATCTTGTCATTAAAGGCCGGCAACGCATGCGCTAGCCTTCTGGTGGTGCAGATGTCCATGGGCGTCGGTAGTCACTTATGTAAACCGCCTGCATTTTTGCCCCTGTAACAGAAAATAGAAACGCTTACTTTGTGTGTTCAGCATTTTTATTGTAAACTCAAGCTCAACCATATACTCTAAGCCAATGATATTAACGAGTTTGCGTGTTAGCGTCTTCTCGCTATTTTACATGTAGAGGAGAGGTGAATACTTTGGAGGGGCATGCATTTTTAGACTGTACGCACTCTACATAGACAGGATACGACCAAGTCGTAGCCAAAAAAATTTGAGTTACATTTTTTGTGAACCAAGATATATATAACCAAGTATAAGGACACAAACGAAAAAATCATCTAAAGCACACACAGATGCTTAGTAGTGCAGTGTTATACGTACGTACAGAAAAATTATACATTTATATGAAGATTTTGAATTTCGTTGAAAAACTTAACAACAGGATTCTGTTAATGTAGGTAGCAACAAGACAATTTGAGATCTGTAGTATCGACAAGATTAGTTTTTAAACATCACCATTAAGTCTGCAAAATTCAACCCTCTCGTTTTAAACTTCAGTTATGAATACAATATTAATCTTTTTGCTATCTGTATATAATAATATAATATTGGTATCTGTTCGGTATATTTTTGTAATATTTCCTTGTTAAAAATTCTCGTCGCTGCTACAAGTGGTGAGCAAAAAACCTCATATTTCTGGGAACTCAGTTCTCGATTAACATTGAGTCATTACCAGAGAACTTGTATAACCTGAAAGAAGCATCGTTTATTGTAAATATGGAGTTATCTCTGATAGACTATTTAGTAACTGATTATTTTAGGTAGACGTTTTTTTATGTAATAAGTGGCAAACAGGCATGTCGTTTACATGGACGACTGCGCTGACAAACGGCTCACCAATGCGTTGCATTTGGAAAATAAGTATGCTTGTTTCTTGTATATATAGCCCTTATCTCCCCATCTATCTACCAACCACTAGCAAGGTTGGTCTACGAATGCGTTGGGTATTAGTTTCGGGTATTAAGCCCGGTACCTATGTATTTAAATGTAGCTTCTTTACCATAAAACTATTGAGACCCTATTATCTTTATAAAGTTTATTTATATAGTCAAATATAGTAGTGCTCACGAATTTGTCCACGTAAAATTTGGTAAGAAAATAGATTTCATGTTAGCCTGATGATATGAAGCTGATTTTCAAATCCGACCAGTTAGAAGCAGTTCTGGAGATTAGCGCGTTCAAGCAAACAAAGTAACAAACAAACTTCAGCTTTATATATTAGTATAGATTCCATAAATGTAATATATAAAATTCTTGTGTCACAATAATAGTTACCGTAATACTCCGAAACGGCTTGACCGATTTTTATGAAATTTTATATGCATATTCAGTAGTTCTGAGTGTGAGACGAAGGCGCGGGGTTCAGGTAGTTATATATATATATATATATATATATATATATGTGTGTGTGTGTAATATATACAGGACTATATGACACACGGACGTCTATTGCTAAAGTAGACAACTTAATGCCTGTGTTATAGGTAACAGATGCCTGTTATGCACAAATATATTTTTTTGTGGAAATATATACATATAGATAATACACCTAGATTCGAGGCGGGAATCGAACCCACCACTCCCGGTGTAAAAGGCAAGGTCACAGCTCACTGCACAAACGGACCAGTCAAAAATGCTTTGAATCGTGTATATACAGATTGTACTTTTAAGATGGATGCTGTTCAATTACCTTTATTCCCCAGAGAGGGAGCAACGAGGCCGACCCATGTTAGTCGCTTTTCAGAGTAATGTTTAGTCACTTTAGTTCTACTGGTTTCCTCATTTCGGATGCTGTCTCGCATCTAAACTTCCACTAACACAATTCAACTGTCCTCATAGTTACACATTATAGTGACAAATTAATCCTATTTCATGCCGTCCCATAGTCGCGGAACGGATAATTTCGTTTTATATGCGAAACAACGCTCACCGTCGCCCTATACATTGCAAAGTTTCCAAAGCTACACCTAATACTGAACTGTTTATACAATTTTGGGTCTTCAGTCACAGTACGGTTGAAGACTGTTTTAGAGGATCAAAGTGCGTGGAATGGTTCTTATATATATATCAAACACGACGTACAAGCAGGATGTACAATGATGAAATTTTGCAAAGAGGAAGTTGCAGGTCGTAGACATCTGACATGAAAGGATTTTTCGATAGGGCCGGATTAAGGAGGTCTGACGGCTCTCATAAGCCGTGGGAAACGGTTATTACTTCATATTTATTATCATACCCTGTTTATTTTAAAATTGGTAGCGAATCCGTTATTCCCGGTTCTTTTCGGTATACCAAATTATCTGAATCAGTTGTAGGTTTTAAAAATATTTGAAGATTTGATATGTTAAGATTTTTGAATAAATCCTTTCATGGATATTAATTTTAAGTATAGACATTACACATATTATCGCTTTTGGGAGTATTTCGAAGATGCGACCTACTTTGCATCTTTTAGTATTCCTTAAATATTCTTTTGCTTTTTTTATCTTTATTTTTTCTTAAATCTTCCCAAAAGTAATGTTTATAACTATAATAACTGACCAGATAGGAGTCAGATAATCCCAGCCGTTTTTGAGTTATAGCGAGAACCATGCCTAATAAAGGTTACATATCGACAGCAGCGCCACCCATAGCGTCAAATTGTCTTTTCAAATCATCTACAAACGCAAATCAATTACAAATAATATACACAAAATAACATCCATGTTGCTGCTTCAGTTTACGAAGAGTAGGGTGACAAAGGCTTACAAAGTCGTTTTTTATATATAATGAAGAAAATTTTATAAGATAAAATATTTTAAACAGAAATAAGAATGTCGAAAACCTTTTAGTCAAAAATGCGTTAGACAGAACATTAGTCTGTTGCAATATTAGAGTTTAATATTAGCATCGAGTAATACTTTGTGACGCTAAAAACATGAAGAAATGCCAAAAGTTATTGTTAATGTTAAAAAATATAATATTGGTTATGCTAATACAATATTTTATTTTTCCACTTTCTTTCTCTATAAAGCGTAACTCTGAATCTGAAAATAAAGTTTGTAACTCACTAGTCAAGTCACAATATTATTGTTTGTTTCAGTTGTTTTTTTTCTTTTTAGAACTTTCTAATGACTATTAATTTAAATAATTGTGAGCTAGTGTAAATTTGGAGAGTTTTTAAGTTTAGGCAAATATTACGAGTAGGTTAATAAACATACAAAACGAAAAAATAGTCTTGCACTAATCTTTAACAAGGTTGTGTAAAACCAAAACGTGCATGTATGAAAGAAATAATAAACGCCTATACTTTCCATTAAAATCACACTACGGAGTCCGGTCACGTAAATGTGGATAGAATGATGTCAACATCGCCTTTCATAAAGGGTAAAACATTTCTAAGATAGCACTTATCACAAAACGGAATGATTTAATAATCGATGCGGAAGTGATCTTTTATAATCTATTGTAAATGAGCGGTCCTATTGACACATCTATAGAACAGTAACTTTGCACGTTCAACGTGAATTGCATAAATAAACAGCGGCTTAAGATTGTTATTCGCTATTTAAAACCATTATTTTTTTATATAAAACAAGCCGGCGAAGGGCCAAGCTATTCAGCTAAGTGACATAAATAAAATGAGCATAGTTTTTTTCTTGGACGGTTAACGTGAATTCTATCCCTAAGTCATATCGCTTCGGAAACACCGGTACTCGTGGTACCTTGCTTGCTCAGCAATGTTGCGCGAAGTAGGAAATTCCTAGCTAATGTCGCATAATTTCGAAATATATCAATTCGTTTTTAAATAAATCGACTTCTTTCCTCATTTCATGTCGTACTTAATTTTTTTAAGAAAATGTTTTATCGATATTCTACCACACTTACTCCGTCTATTATAAATTATAAAGACGCGTGCACGCAACGCGTTTTCCTACTATGGCAACATAACTACAACATGTCAGACTGTGATGTCGGCTGTTTTGTAGTAGTAACTTAATAGAGACAGGCATATATAGTATACGATACACAATGTTGAAGTTACAATTAGTGTGAGATCCTTAACAAACGCTTCGTATTGAATGTAGAGATGTGTAAAAAGTATTTAGTCTTTGTTTGTTAGGCTTAATTATATATAATCCCTATTCCACCGGGTCACAAATTATCTGGATGGCTGGACCAATTTAAATACATATTTAATATTCCTGGTAGTTCTAGGAAGCTTCTTATGAAGAGCTTTTCCCTTCAAATTCTAAGAAAATCCCGAAAATCAATTTAAACTTCAGTTTTTCTTTATTTTCGTTATATTTAAGGGCAGGACCACGGGTTGCCAGGTCCGCTAGGGCGTTATAAAAAAGCTTTTGTTCCGATCTACGGTCAGAGGGAATTATGTCGAATCGTATCCTTTGACATACAATATATGAATGGCACGAATACGCATCCGACGTAGAGCTATGTTATATAAGAGTATCCGAGTGTCGTATTATTGCGTCCGGCCTAAGAGGTGTTTTATTTTTGGACAAATAAAATTAGATTTATAGGCCAAATTCTCATAAACACGTTGAGCTTGGTATTTATGTGCCGTGACAAATGCGCCCACGCAGTGCGTACTATAAGTTTGTCACGTTAAATATCATCTCGGTTCTATTTCAATGTCTACCTATGTGTGATAATATGCTTAATAATTACATGCCCTTATACTATACTAGTAGTTATACCACAATAGTGAGCGCATTTTCAATTTGATTAGGTTATATTTATTTAATAGTGAAGAATGCTTGCTATCGGAGCCTTTTTTCCAGTCGTCTTTTCATGTAGCACAGACAGTCATGTACTTTAGTACACCTATATATAAGTAAATACAAAGATTCAAAAGTCTATTTTCTAATCTTAAAAACGGTGGGGGTAGAGTATAGACGAATCTATTGGTTCCGGGCGATACGGTTAAATTAATTTCACAATCGGTTACACGATTGAATAATCAGATATTGGTGTATGTCATTATTGGCATCAAACGCTGTTTGAAAATAAGAATAGCTCAGTACCGCAAACAAGACTATTTTTGAATTTCCGACTTTAGAAAGTGGGGACGACATTCGGACGAATAAAAATGTCAAAATATCTATTTTTATATATAGTTAAGTACATGTAAAAAGACATCGTGCCGGATATGCATCCCATGGGTTCAGTACATGATTCTAGACTGCCCAGCGGTGAAAATTTTTTGTCGGCTTTTTCTTGAAATGTACAATTTTTCTACCATTTTTTTTACTGAACACTGTATAATATTATTATCTGTCTCAATGTGAATTTAAATTAAACACAAATTTCTTCAATATTTTTACATCAAACCGCAATATAAATAAAACTTAAAACTACGTAACAGGGGTAGGGCGGCGTGGGTCTTTGCCATGATTTGCGCGTCAACATTTTGTTGACAATTTCTTCCCAATGTTCACGATACATTGCGCGCTTAAGACTGGGATGAGGATGGCAATATATGTAAATGATTTTTGTGGTTTTATTTAAGTCATTAAATGTAGCCTTATCACAAAGTTTGCGGTACGATGTCTTGTAAACTTAACTGTACAAGCCTTTATAACCCTACTACACCTAAACCGCTGGACTGTATAGAACGAAATTTCATGTGCATACAACAAGGGGTTTGTAGATGGTTTGCAGATAATTAGGACCTGGTAGGTGGCGCTTCTACCGGTATATAACCTAAGTAAGGTATGTTACTAGTTATAACTAAAGAACGGCTAGGCCTGTTTGACTACTGTCTGTTTTGTTTTATTCGTCTTATTTCTGGGAAGATTTAAAAAAAAGAAAGAGAGGAAAACTGAAAGAATACTTAAAATCTACTAAAAATGCAGTGTTGGTCCCAAGTTTGAAATACTTCCAATAGGCCATCTATTGGACCTTTCGTCTATACGTAGTTCGGGCAAGACAACATCAGCCGAGTTCGCTAGTATAATATATGTATATTTTAAATATCTATATCTGAACGATATGTTCTTCTAGAATAGAATTAAATGCGTGAGGTGGCTATCGTTCGTGGCCACGCCTAACACAATCTTTTAAAAATCTTTTGTTTGTGTTTCGTATGGAGTCGAAACGAGAACGAATCATTCTTAATATTATTAAAAAAAACACTGACATTCCGGAAGTCGCAACAGAATTGAAGACGAAAAGTAAGAGTGGTCAGTAACGGTGACGTCACAGTCAAAATTAAGCGTTCGGTGATGATGACGCGAGTTTCACGCGTTTTGTTCACCCAAAGATTACAACATATACATATATATATAGCTATTGGAAAGCCTTCGGTGAAGATGACGCTAATTCAAAGTTTTTTCCCCATCTCCAAAAATGTCCAATACGCCTAAAGAAGTTGTAACTTTAAAAAAAACAAAGCAGGCGTGAGGACTGCCTTTATTTATGACTGACTTACATTTATTGATTCTCGCATTTCAAATTCAAATGATATTTTATTCAAGTAGACTTTTACAAGCTTTTTCTCATTCAAACCTGCTTATAAAAGTCAAAGTCAAAATGTTTTATTCATAGACTTTCACAAGTGCTAATGAACGTCATAATTATATATAGAGAAGTTTTCAAAAACGTAGGTTCTCCGTAAATCATGTAACATCACTGTTAATTCACGACAGAACACATACAAACAAAATTTGTCAGGTCAGCTAGTTTACAATGAACTTAATTGGTTGTAAGTTTGTACGGTACTCTTGTTCAGTGCAGTATTATACGAGTTCGTCATAACTTTCTCTATAAATCCGGAACAAAGAACTCCAAGGAGGGTTCAAAGTCCCATTCCTGAAAACTATAGCAATGAGTCATTTCCTCCTCCAATATTATGTACGGCTTTTATAATTGATGTCTGGGTGCTTGCATGGCGCTTTCTTTTGTATGTCTTTTATCAATGAAATGTACTCAGTCAAATTTATGTACCAGTTTCGCTCGCGTTAGTTACTTACAAACATCACTTTTATTAAATGGGATGCTTAATATTTTTTTATACTGAGAACGTTTATTGCATAATTTCATGGAAACCTGTTTAGTACAAATTTATAAATAAAATCGCTTGGATTCAGTAGTTCAATTAATGTAACATGTAAATAACTTAACAATTCCTAGCATTGTTCTTAATAGAATTGGGTACAATAAATCGATTTGATACGTTTTTAAACGCTATAATTTATGGCGTCTTTATATTCTGTTCGCAACTATTGATCTTCACCTAAGACTGAAATCTAGACCTTAGACTATGTTAGTTTAGACAAACGTTAAGATTACGCCTTATTTAGTTCTCTAAGGGCTCTCGCAAGTTTAGCGCAAGCAAACAGCCTAGAGTTGGATATATTCGTTTAACCACCAACTAAGCGTTATCTTGTAATAGGAGTAGGTTATAAAAATACTTAGTTTATTCGTATAATTAAAATAACATTTCATCTCGTATCGCAGTTTTTTTTTAAAGATTTTATTTTACTTGTAACGTATGTTTATTCGGGTGTTGATTGTGCTGTAATTTTGCACACATATGTATATCGGATGACAATGTAATATTTAAATGACATGGAACTGATATGTTGATTGAG
>JANCMC010030281.1:0-28224 GCA_024363005.1 Charaxes varanes | reverse complement strand
GCTGTAATTTTGCACACATATGTATATCGGATGACAATGTAATATTTAAATGACATGGAACTGATATGTTGATTGAGATGGAAGGTGGCCATAGGAACTCTGTTATGAAACGATATAACCGCATTGAGTTTGGACTCGTTTGATTTGTCCTGACGAGTACTTTGTGTTTAGCGGGATGATGAGCGGGCAACATATGTATAAAAGCTATTTAATTATTTTTACTTACAATTTATTTTAATATATCTTAATCAATGGTTTTATTTCTCAAGACATTTTGTTACATGTAAACCTTTTCATTTGATGGGGAGGGTTTTTTGCATGATATTGATAATTTTTCCTCATCTGCATGAAATTATATTCTAAAGGTAAGAAAGATGTTTGTCTTCATTAAATTTTCTTTAAAATGGTTTACTCTTTTGAGTCAATGGACTCACTAACAAATCGACAATACTAAAATAGGTGTAATTTAGTAAAAACAAAGTTCCAAACGACCTTCTATGCGTTATTATGAGTCCTGCAGTATGTGAGGTAATTATATCACAATTTTAATTTCTTTCGCATGATGTATGATTATTTGTAGCGCCTTCCTAAGCACTTGCCCCCATCTACTAAGCTAACACGGCTAACGTAATAAAACGGAAGGTTAATTATCTCTAAAATTTATTAAAACACACACATAGAGTACTTTAACTGATTTATGACTAGCTTATAACCACGTTTTCCTCTCTGTGGGTTTATCATACCTTTTTAGGGTTCCTTAGAACTACAAGGAACCCTTATAATTTCGCTCTGTCCGTTTGTTCGTCTGTCTGCCTGTAAGGTGCCCCTTCCCTAGCATTTTCAAACTATTAGATGTAGAGACTTGAAATTTTCTATGTCGATAGACAATGCTAAAAACTTATTAGGATTTTTTTTTAACGAAATCGGACAATATCTTTTCAAGTTATTTAACAAATACGTTTTTAGCGGATCAGATACGGAACCCTTATATATAAGCGTGTCTTGACACGCCTTTGGCCTTTTTTTTAAATGTATTTTTTACGGTCAATTAGCTCTACTTCTGGCGTACTCAAGAGTTATATATCACTATTTCCGGTATTGGAAGTGATCCTCGTTACAAACGCAATTTGATCATTAAAAATTCCATCAACATCATATTAATCATGAAGAAAGAAGACAGCCAAGACATGACGACAGACAAAGGATTCTACAGTATTGTTTTTCTATACTATCTATAATAATTCTCAATGAAAAGGAAAAGGTAACCTGTGTTTCTTTGCCACCGGCGACAAAAGGAGGACCTTGCTGTGAAAATCAGCGTTGCTTTCATACCTGGAAGCAGCACTAAGCTGAGCTTGCGTACTTTTGCTTTAGTTGTTACTTTCTTGTTAACTTTTTATTTCTGGTTATTGTAATAATTATGGTAGCAATAAATGATATTTTATTTATTTATTTATTTAAAAGGAATAATTTTTTTTGCATTGAAAAGGCTTTGAAACCGACCGATTTAAAAAAAATCTTTCCCCATTAGAATTCCGCATTATTCTTGATGAACGTGGGTGGTAGCATATTATAAAAAAGTTAGGGATTCATATGGAAAGTTCGATAGTTTATTTAAATTACCCGTGCTAAGCCGGGGTGGGCCGCCAGTGATCTGTAAAAATACTTATTGTGCATATAAATAAATTGATTCCAGGGATGAATCTTCTGTCTTCAGATAACTGGTCAGATATACCACGGGTACGTGACCCGGAGAACCCTAGCTGCTATTGTTACCTGCATATATATATATATAGCCACCTGCATCGTCTTTCTCTCCTCTCCATCTACATTTATAACCTTTTACTCTCTCCCTTTCCTCTACTCCTGTCTTTCTAATTGGAGGTAGCGCTACCCTTGCAGTAGTTTACTATTAGATTGTGGCGATCCATATAATAATATACATAAGATGTTTATTGCAAAAATATTAATTAAATATTAGCAAAAACCAATTTCTTATTAAGGTTTTATACGGGCCTTTAAGATGATTATGTATAACAAAACATCAAACGAAAGTCAGGTGTTACTTTGATTCGAAAATCTCCTTGTATTGATTCGGATATCTGTAATACCAAACTGCACGGGATTATCCGCTGAGCTTATTGGAAAATTGCCTGTGAATCTTATCAAAATCGTTCCAGCCGTTTCGAAATCCTTAGAGTACTCACATCGATTTATTTATACGATGATACAAGCTGTTTCCCGTGACTACGCCGAAGAAAAAACAAACTTGCGAAAGCTCTTAGACTTCTTTTATCTGGCCTTATCAAAAAATCTCTTTTTAATGGTTTTCTACTAAATATAAACTACTTTAATTTAATTACAAATTTAATTATTGTACGTCCGAGGAACAAGCGTGGATGGGTAATTTCCTACTATCTAAATAAGATAAGCCGTTTGGCGCCCTCTTGATATCCAGGACATAGATAGCCACCTTAATGGCGGCAAAATTTCACAATAAGTACAAATAACCTCTATTAATTAAACTAGCTGACCGGACAGACTTAATTCAGTTAAAAGTTAATTTTATATTTTTTCCTCTTTATTGATACTATCGTATACCTATAGGAACGCTGGAAAAAAAACCCAATTTGGTCGAGCTGTTCTTTAGTCTTGCCCTTAGCAACACTTATTTATATTTATATAGATAATATAATAGAACATGATTAAACAAGAATACAAGCAGGAAATTTGAGGTATACCCCCCATTTAAAAAATCCTGTTGACTTAGCTCTAGATAGAGGAGAGTGGTCTAAGAGTGGGGAGGCCTTTGCCCAGCAGTGGGACATTATGGGCTAATTAAAAAGAAAGACTACTTTTTGTTCTAGCCACATTAGTTACGTATATGTGCTATAACTAATGTGCGTAGAACAGAGAGTAATGCCAAAATTTTATTACTTTTATTTGAATAAAGAATTTGAGCTAAGAAATTTACTAAGCGGGGGAGTGATTAATGGAGTTGACCTGCCAAATCAAACATCTAGTATGCAAGTACACTGCTAAGGTTTTACTTTTACTTTCCCCAAAGCGACGGCCAGGATCCAGGGAATATGAAATTCGTCTCAAATCAAAACGTTAGCAATACAGAGTAAAGATAAATTTAGATGTTATACATTCTTTGTCATTTTAAAGTTGTGGTGCTTCATATGTGGTTCCATTGCGATTTAGTCCAGTTCTGACTATTTGAAGTAACGAAATGATAGGGGACAAAGACTAGGAGACTTCGCACTCGAACATAAACATAAAGAAAATAGAGAAAATATGACACCTAAGAATAAGAGCCATAACAAAAGCAACCGATGCCTTGAGCTATGCTCAAAAACTTAAATGGAATGAGACTAACAGACCAGCGTTGGTCCAAAACAGTTTGTCTGTGGAAAGGACCACAAGGTAAAAGAGTTGTAGGGAGACCTCTGACCCGATGGGAAGATGATATAAAGAGAACTGCTGGAGCACGCTGGACTGAAATAGCACTGGACAGAAACATATGGGCATCTGCTTTATTAACTATCGTGGTTGAATGGAACTAGGTTAGTTTATTGTTGCCAAGAGAGATTATCGTTTCAAACTGTACCTTATACCAATTTAATACGTCTTTTAAATTGTGAATAATAATTGTGAATTAAATTAATTTACTTATGAAAATTATGCATTATATCTTATAAAACTGACGAGTTTGTTCGTTTGCTTGAACGCGCTTATCTCAGAAACTACTCGACCGATTTGAAAAATTATTTCAGTATTAGATAGCCCCTTTGTCGAGAAAGGCTATAGGCTATAATTAGAGGTAGCGCCATGCTTGTGGCCGAATTGGGCCTTCGCGACCTGGTAGCAGTACCTCTTGTATAAATCGGCGTGAAGTGGCGGCAATGCTGTCACCTTATACTAGCTATCTCGATTTTTTACCTATGATTATTATTTATTGAGAACTAAATGCTTAACACAATAATTGCATATAATAGTGAGCAAGCCAATGTTTGTAAAGGACAACGTCTGCCAGGTCCGCTAGTCAACATATAAGTCAAACATTTTCACTATTGGTAACAATTGAATTTAACGTCAAAAATCACTTGTACAAAAATACGCAGCTGAAAACTTTATCCTTAAATATATGGAAACTTTAGTATTATAAATAATAGCGTATTAGGGTTTCTCTTAAGTGAAATTATCTTGTTATCTCTGTAGGATAATGTCCTCCAGCTGTGAAATCTCAGGGCGGCTTTAAAAGTTCATGCAATTTTGTTGGAACTGCAAACCATTACAACTACGGGCTAATCATTCGGCAATCGCAGATATCCATGGCTACGTAGCCGGCGACGCCGCCATGGCGTCTCGGTGTGGTAGGAGCCATAGCCTATGCCATCGCGCGATCAAATTTTTGAGAGCGTTCAGACGACGAACGCTAGCGTGCGGTAGTGCGCGAAAGTGCGCTTCATTGCTAGTCAGTCTAATGCGTTAGAACTTAGAAAATGTATGTAGAAGAGGTCATTATTTTGTGGTTATATTAAACATGTAATATTAATAAAATAACGGTAATATAAACCAAATTTAAAAAGAAAGTAAATGCGAATATCGTTGCGATGAAAGCGGGTGTACAACTGAACAGCAAACGGACATCGCATACCTTTCAAAGCGCACGTCCGCTCGCGTAAAGACGGCGTGCAGATCTCTCGTACGCCTAGCAACGACAGGGTTATAGTAACAGGTAGGAATAGTATCAATATCAAATGATAAATATATATGGATTTTAAGTCACTGCCACATCTATTCTATATGCTTAGACGCCGATAAGTAGTTAAACACTTTTTTGAACCAATTTCATTTGTTTTTTTTTGTGAAGTGATTTTAAATATATCGTTCTATATACGTCGAACTCCGCCTACGCGAATTTTTGCGTCTCTAGAAGTTTCTGGGTGGTCTATATACAAATGAGAACGCTGCGAATGGGTTCTTTATTTTTTTTATTATCTGTCAACTTATAACGGATTAGGCTCTACCAGGTTTGTTAGCTTATAAAGAGCAGAACACAATTGGTTAACAAGTGGTCACGAATGGCGTCACGTACCCACCAACCAAAATCCAGCCGATTTAATAACTCGTAGCTTAGGCTTAGCCCGAATTCAGTATCCAAGCAAATGGTGGCTCGGTTCAGATTTCCTTTCCTGGCCAGAAAATAATTGGCCTCTCAATTCATTTCAAGTAGGCGCCATCGAATTGCCAGAAATAATATCAAATGTTGCAATTTCAAACTCAAAACCTGCAATTGTAGATTTTACTACATTTTTAAGGTTATCCAGGTTAAAGCGAGCATTTGCATTTGCGTTAAGATTCATTAAATCAATCAGAAAACACACGACGAAACTAATCGGTCCACTAACTGTGCAGGAATTAGACAATGCATTTACACATTTATTAAAAAGTTCGTTTGTTTTCTTGAACGCGCTAATCGCAGGAACATCTGGTCCGATTTGAAAAATTCTTTCAGTGTTAAATAGCCCATTTATCGAGGAAGGCTATAGGCTATGCATTACCATGCTAAAAGTGAATCTATTCTTTGTAACTAATATTACGCGAAGTCGCGGGCACAGCTATATACATAAATGAATCATGTTTTTTTTTTTGCTTTAAATGTGACTGTTTCAAAGGTAAGCCTTATTAAAAAAAATATCGCACCATTTTTAGGGTTCCGTACCTCAAAAGGAAAAAGGAACCCTTATAGGATCGCTTCGTTGTCCGTCTGTCTGTCTGTCTGTCTGTCAAGACCCTTTTTCTCAGGAATGGGAAGACCTAAAAATTTGAAAGTTTTGTGTCCCCACCGTGTCCCCACCGTGTACCCACCTTAATATTATATAAAAAAAACGATACTTGGATTTCGAAACGACCGTTGCAAAATAGAAAATCAGTGCAGTGTTGGGCTTTTTGGATCTAATTGTGATCGTTCATGATACTATCGATAGTGACATAACTACCAGCACATGTAATACACCAAATTACAAATAATAATAAAAAAAAAACAAAAAGTTACACTGCAAAAATTACAAATTATTATACTCCAAAGCCCCGTAGTACAAAGGTTATCAAACTTTATACCTTTCGGGGTAATTATTTCGCATGAGAAAGTTATAGCCCAATAAAGTCCCCTGCATTAAAAAGCAGTGCACGCCATTCCGCCGCTCTCGAAAAGTTCAAACTAGCTGCACCAAAGAATATTATCCTTTTCATATTCCATATTCGGGATTTAAATTTAAAATCGCTCTACATTATAACATTATGAACTCTATCCACTAGGTAATAGGGCGCAGAAAGTTTTCTTTTCATGTAAATTCCACCCTGAACTATGGACTACAGGTGTTAAATAACAATATTCGGTAGTTTATTCGAGTGATTTGCGTTGGCCATTGGTGTAACTTTCATTGTAGTACTTGCATGCTAGAAAATCTTTGAAATTTTATATTGAAATGAATAGTAACTGAATTCATTTTAGATTTACGACTGTATTATTTCTATTGCTGTTCTTTCTCTATGTATTGTGTAAACCCTTAATATTTGATGTTCTCAGAGGTGATACTTATTGCTGTGATACAATTATATATTGAACTCTATATACCCATTATTCATAATACGTGAAGCGATATTTTTCGGTACCGTTTTAGGAAAATTGTACTATGAAAATTTATCATAGTATGAAATGTAGCACATTATACAAAGATGAAGATTTTTTTTGTTTGTTTGTTTGAACGCGCTAGTCTCAGGAACTATAGGGCCGATTTGAAAAATTATTTTAGTGTTAAAAGTTACTACTGGTTCGGAAAAGTCATCAAGCTAATCAAAGCCATCAAGAATAACCAGCAAAAAACTAGCAGACCAGTCGTTCGAACAGAAACACGCCATTTAAACTATAAGTCAGGAATAGCCGATAATTAGAGATCTTAAAATAAAACATCAAGCTATGAACGCTAACGAACGAATGAACAACAGGAATTACGGTCGGTTTTTATATAGCCACAAAGTATGAATAGTTCAATAATAATATTCAAAATGAGGGTAGTTATATTATGACAAATGAAGGTAGTTTCCTAACAAAATTATTAGCTTTTAATAAAATTTTCGTTATGCATTATTATGCAGTTCATATTTTAGCAATTGTAAATGCTTATCAGGTCCCAGCGTTTGTGCGAATAGAGTATGAAAATGATGATTTAGCGAGATTAGATAATGAGCTAATATTTGCTTGTTTGCATTAATTACCACCGCCTACATAGAATGTCTAGATTAGAACGTGTTTGCCCGAAAGCTACCTAAAAAGCAAAGCAATTAACGCGTTGCATTGCAGCTTATATTATATATTACTGTATATATACTACACTATATACATAATATTTTTTGATGTACTCACGTTTAAACTGCGGGTAGATGTGAATTTATGTAACAATAAAAGATACATCGGGTGGTTAGCGTACGTCATTCACTATCAGTTATCCGTGGTGAGCAGACGTGCCATTTGCGATTTGTATATACTATTTTTTTTTAACTTACTGGTGTTTTATTTGTGGTCACTACAATATTAAAATAGTTATTATTATTTTTATTTATCTCCAATCCTTTAATTTTAAAATTTAATTGAATCTTAAACCTTTAAAAAATAATACAAAAATTTCTAACTCATTTACAAAACTGTGGCTTATTTAGAAAAAATAAAATGGCTTCGAATAAGAGATATGGTTTCTTAAAAGCAATGTCTGAATATTTTGCAAAGGAAAAGTTTTCTTTGAAGACTATGAAAGAATTTGTTTTGTAAATAAGGCTTTTTTTTATTTTAGCAAGACACTTTTGTCTAATATGTTGGAGATAAAAGATAGGCGATTCTTATTTTATTACGTCGGGAATAATGGGACAAAAAAATAACTCAGGTTAAAACATGAAACACTATACAACTTTGCTTAAAACCGCGAACGCGATTGAACGAAAAATGAAATCTTTCGCGGATTTAAACGGTTGTGTACTGTTACATGCATGTCAACAAATTTTCTCAAGGTAACGCAGGTTAACTTGAAGTTAAGCGATTAAAAGCTGTATGTATACAGGTCAGAGTAATTTAAGAGGAACATATATTTCCTGTTGTTACAGATGCGTATCGGGCCGTGCGTTGACGTGGCGACGACCCATTCCATGGCGACGCACCGCTGTCCTTGTATACGTAACAGTTTAGTGTTTTACTTTAAATATTATCTACACACATAAAAGCGAAAGGTCACCAAGGCTCGAATACCTCAGGACGTACAAAGATGAGATTTGGCAGAAAGGTATTTTATATTTAGTAATCCGCTATAAATGGATTTATCATATCAATAGGGCCAGACTGGCCAGAACAGCTAGTATTCATGCAATAGTGATTAAAAGTACTAGTTCCTTATGCTTTATAGTTCAAAATGGTCTTATAATTACTGTACACTTTAAAAGTAATAAGATTATAGCTTAAAGCGGCCGCATGAAATAGTATTTAAAGATTTGCAAGTATTATCAACGCCTACGTACAATTTGAATAAAGTGCGAGTGTGCGAATGGGGATTATACTGCGATTGTGGGCGAAATCCTGGACTTATTGATACTTTGTCAATTCAGCGAGGTAGTTAAATATTAAGAAATTTGTATGCACGAATGGACTTTCTTAAAATTTTCTAGGATTTGTTTTAATTCTTCAGATTACTGGCTGGTCGAAATTAGAACACAATTCTTTGGATCCCTTGTACAACAACATGTTTGTTAGAAAGAATATTCATGTTTATTAAAAAATTGTGATATGCATGATTGGCAAACCAGAAGCAGGAATAAATTATGACTCCGTTCCTGCGTCTGGGTAGCGTACAGAAATCATTCGTGTCTCTAGTTAAATTTAAACTAAATGTAAAAACACACTTGTTCGTAAAGCATATTATAATGTCGAAGACTATATTAAAGATAAAACTGCTTGGAGTCGAGTCCAGCTTTGTACTTGATAGTTAACATGCAAAAATGTGAAAAACTAATTTCTGTAAGAACTATATATTTTTAAAAGAGTGGCTAACTAGTTTCTTGCTGATTCTTCTCGTGGCTCGACTTTTCCGAATCAGTAGTAGCTTTTAAAATATTTGACGATTCAAAGGTGCTTGTAAAAGTCTACTTGAATAAAATATTATTTGAATTTTAATTTGAATTAGTCATATTTGACAATTACTATATAAATACGGTTGTCATGATACCAGCTTACAGTAAAATGTTTACATGTGTGTAAATCGTTTGGCATTGGTGTCCGTGGTTTGAACGTCCGCCCTAAGAGCCACGAAGTAAACAAGTGGTCGGCGCCCGTAGAGGTCGTTAGTAGGCGCCACTTTCGCGTCTACTCTTTGGTAACATCTTCTTCGATGAGTTTTCTGCGAACAATATATATATATATATATATATATATATATATACGAAATATGCGAAAGCTCACCTTACATGAAATCTTACATGAAATTTCGAAAATCACGGGACGAAAAATAATGAAATTTGGCAGTAAAGTAGTTTATAGTTAGTAGACATCTTCTAAAAAAGGGTTCTTTGATAGAGCTAGGTAAGCTAGGAAGAAGGTCTAAGAACTCTCGCATTTTTATGCGGACGAAGTCGCGAAAAACAGCTAGTGCTTGCTGAATCAAATAATATAAAATAAAATATTATCATTAACCTACAAATGGTTGAGAATCGAATACGTTTACACAATGTTCAATAATGACATGCTTGAAGGCTAGGCAATATTTTAGTCATAACTGCTTTTGGAATTTTTGCCTATTTTATGTATCACTTTACTGTAATTTAGTTGAATCTTTTATTGCTTTTTTAAAAACATGAAATAAAGAGAGAGATACTTTTATTAAGCATATAAAATAATATCATTAACTCATAAGAATTTGTACGAACCGGTAAATGGCCATGAGGACGTAAAAGGATTACACACTAAAGACTTACACCAACTATTTTCCGGGAGAGTTCTTCTAAGACGACCTGCCATTTCATATAGTAATTCAACGAAACCGCCATTTGCACATTAAGTGCCGATGTATCAATAAAATACTTGAGTGTACAAATACTCGCTAATGACCAAAATATTACATTTGATAGAGAGTTTTTGAAATAAAAAAGAAAACCGCCTGTAAAACACACCAAGGAACTAAAAAGCAAAAAAAATAATTTGAACTTTGTTACGATTACTTACTAGACACATGTGGTGAAGTCGGTACCAATCCAAAAAGTTTCCCCGCCAAATCGATGCAGATGGTACCGATTTCAACACATGAGTGAGAGGGTGAGAGGTGTCTAGTAAGTAATCTCAAGAAATTACTAATTATTATTATTTTTTTTGCGTTTTAGTTCGTTGGCGTTATGAAGCCGGTTTTCTTTTAATTTAAACATACTTTATTTTTAAATTTTGCAGAGCAAATTTATAAAAGAATCGCTCTTTAATATCTATTTGAATTCCCTTTATTCATCAAATCCTTAGACCGCTTCAGAGGTGAATATTAAATATTATAACGTTCATACATTTTATCCAATATTTTGCTAGGATTGGGGATTTTGCAGCACAAACGAAGTACACTGTTGGATATGAATATTAGACTATTTATCCGCTATTTCTTCGTAAAATTAGGTGAATAGCCTGCCTCGATAAATGGGCTATCTAACACTGAAAAAATTTTTGAAATCGGACCAGTATTTCCAGAGATAATCGCGTTCAAGCAAAAACTCTTCGGCTTTATATATTAAAAAAGTATAGATTGGACTTAAGAAAAAAACAACATATAATTTAATTTATTATCATAGTGTAGAGTGGCTGACTGTGGAATTACTACCAAAATCCACAGAAAAACAACATTATTTTCGTAGTATTTGTTTTTCTGTTGGTGATGCCGAGTGCTGCCCAAAACTACTGTTTTGGGCAGCAGTCGGCAACGCGTGTCCCGACCCTTCTTTTTGTAGCCCGCGGCTGTTTTTGTTATTGGCAAACTATTTCTTATAAATAAAAGTTACTTTTTTCACATCTTCCTTATATTCTAGTATAAACCCTCAGGGCATTATATAGTTTCTAGTTATAAAATATATTATGTTCTAATTTCCACCTATAGAATCCGAATTTTAACTTGAAGAAACTACTCAAAATGTGAGAAGTTCAAATAAGACCGAACATGTTTAATTGGTACGGGCAACGCATCTGCTTGCCTCCTGATCGTGCAGATGTCCATGGGCGTCAGTAAGCAGTTAGCTGCCTGCTGCCTGCTCGTTTGCTCCTTGTAACATAAAAAAAGAAGGCGATTTTATCGCTAAAAAGCTATTTTTTTTACACAACCTTTAGGACAAGAAATTATAGAAGTCATTTATAGGTGTGTTAATGATTAATAAAATATTAAGAATATTATCGTCGTTCGTGCTTTGGAAGGTACATAAAGTGTAGATTCCGATTATATCGCTAATATTATTTGTATTAGTTGCAAGATTCACGTTTGTCAACTTTTGTGGCATCAAGGAAAGGTGGAACACAGCTGCCGAATATTGCTCTAAACTGATCACTCGTCCTACTCTCCTTTCATATTTAAAACCGTACCACAATATCGTGGTACAGCGTTGCGTTAAGAAACATAATATTTTATCCCCTTCAAATGTCCGAATTACACACAGATGTAATCAGTTAATCGAAGGGACACTCCAGCCTGATGATGCTGATGATGATGATGATAAAGTTGAGAAGTTAGTATATCAAGAACTAGTTGTTTTCCGCGACTTCTTCAGTCCCTTAAACGTTCTTATCCTGGCCCTATTGATCAATCATTCCGTAGTAGATGTCTACTAACTTATAAAAAAAGTCTTTATTAATAAACAATTTTGACTTTGACTTTGACAAACTGTACGTTCCGTGGCCTTCTTATAAGCTAGTTAGCTAACACGGTGTTCTTTCTAGGCAATATACCGCGGCGCGGTATTTCATCTACTTTCTTGTATAACTTCATTTTTTTTTACAAATTTACATATTTCAAATACGTAAATAGACGTTAGAGTTATTATTTTTAGTTTTTTGAAGCAAGGCCGGCATGATTCCGTTTGTTTAATATTTGCTAATGTCTGTGCTGTTTCCCTTATAAAATAATACCGTACACGAGCCACGCGTATCCATAAGCGTAGTATACGCTTAATAAATTATTTTGTACAATGAATGAACATAATAAAGTTCTTCTTCTTCCTAGCGTCATCCCGGTTAAGTACCAGGGTCTGCTTAGATTGAAGAGGATTTGGCTGCGGGGCGAGTTAAGATGACCGATTGCCATCTGACGTCATCCTCGGAACCCCCACGATCTCTACCAATTTTAGTTTTTTCCTTGAAATTTTGGACGATTTTAATTTTATCATAATTTAACACACTATACTGAAAAAAAAATATGTATGGACACTATTATGGCAAGTTCTTTTTAAGTTTGACGCAACTAATCGAGATTCTAAAATGATATAATACTCTAGGGTAACTAGACAAAATATATATATACGTACTGTTTCAAGAAGAACCAAATTTCATAAATTATTGTTGATGATAGTAATCATTTTGACTACGTGTTCAAAAAAATAAGTCTTTTGTTGTTTTTTTCGTACGTATCAGGAACGTAGTACGGACCAAAAAAAATACTCACCCGTACTCTATTGTCATATAAGGTGTCGATCAATGTGATGAATCTTCTAATTTGCGATCTAACAATTTAAAATCTCAACCGCCTTCTCATAACCTTTAATAGGTTATTAAAGGTTATATATATAAGGTTTTTCGACAGCCTTATAATTGAAACAATTTGGAGCTTAAAAACATAAAACCGTATAAACAGAACATACTTTCTTAAAAGCAAGGACAAGATAACTTTTTTTCAATCCAATCGCAAATTAATAATTAAGTTGTCTTTCAAGTGTAATAACTTAAATAAAACTAACCTGTTATGTAATCAAAAGTTTGAGGACAATCCAGTACTTTCAAAAATCACATCACTTATTCCATATAAATGTTACGAAAACAATTTTCTTTTAAGAAATCTATTTTATAACACACGCGGCGTTCAAGCGTTGTCACAAAACGTGATTGTAAATAATAAATTAAAAAAAAAAAACTACTTTTATAGATATTTTAAGTGTCTATGTCTTAATACTTCATTTTATTGTCCTCAATGCATATCTTTTCTGACACAATATAATGCTTTCGAACATTCTTTAAGAGTCATCATCAATTGATATGTTCTACTTCTGCTTGACAATAGCAAATTACACACTGTCAGCACCAACACAATTATTTGTATTGAAAATAGTACATATTTTTAGAAACTCATACATTCAAGGTCATTTAAAAACTGTTTATAATTTTTTTATGTAACTTTTTGACGAACTTGGAAGAAAAACACACACGCACACACGAGTATAGCCGTGGCCCGAGAATTTTTTAAGAAGTGCAAAGGGATATTTTTCGAACTGGGTCTGCGCACTGCCGTATACAGAATGCTAATAGCTTGAGAGAGGTCAAGGCGCAATGATTATCTATTTTGGCACTTGAACAACCTTTTTCAATGTCTTTAATATAACAAAGTATAGTTATTTTACTGTATCTGACGTATAAAACACTGCAACTACTTGTTTACATACACCCATTCAATGTTATTGGTTATCACTATATTTCAATTGTCGTTTACGGTTTTTCGATGTTTTAAATTAAGATTTTAGCGTAACTTACCAATCAGATTGATGGTTTTCTGTATTAAATATGAAAACTTTAATGAAATTAAATGTTTCCCATTCACCAATTCACAAAAACTCTTAATTTTTAAAATAATTTTCGATTTTTTAAATTTTGAAATCAAAAGCACACCCACAAACGGAACATCTAAAACCTACTGTCAGTAATTTGTCAAATTCGATCGCATGTCAAGAGGAACACGTTCCATTATTCGCAATAAGCGTTTGGTGCCATTTTAACTGTTAGAGCCGTGTTAAAGTATAATTCCTGGTTATATATTTTCGATTATTTACCTAATACTGAGAGTTATTTAAGACCTCTACTATCTGTATATTTATATGTTACGATAATTGTGCGAACGGAGTGTGAAATTTGGCACAATTATAGTACGTATAGAGGAGGGTGTGCGAATTCCAATATATTTTTTTTTACAATATGCAATATTAATACAAATTATTAAAATAAAACCACATAAACACACCGATACAATGGATTTATACAAGATTATAGTAAGGCGTGTTTGGCGCTTAAGCGGCCATGGTACGGCCAGTGAACGATTTTAATTCGTATACTTAAACTTACAGCCTGACATCGATGCGGTTACACACAAATTTAGATTTGTGACCGAATTTTGAACACCAGACGATCATTGGCATTGTTAAATGTATATTATATTGCAGATATCAAGTAAAACTAAATATTTAACTTGACTTTCAAAACAAATAAGTGTATTAAAACAAAAGAAAACACGGTTTATATAGTTAAATTAATTTAATTTTAATCTAAATGTTATTTAAGTTGTTCAGGGGAATTAATAAAATAAATAAGAATTGCTGGAATATCTGGTCACTGAAAAAAAAGTAGCTTAATAATTATAGATTTAATCATGGACACCATGTTTATAATAAAAGTCGCCTTCAACGTCGTACCAATCCATTATTTTTCTGTTATGCCACACGAAAGTTCCTTTCAAATTAGGTGACGCCTCCAAAATAACATAAAGAATCGTCTTGGCAGCTTCTTCGGGAGGTGCTCCTCCCTTTATTTTAGCCATGTCGGTATCCACAAAACCAGGGTGAACCGCATTTATACTAATATTTCGATCGTTGTACTTTTTTTGTTGCACCATAGTTAGTGCAGTTAAAGCTATCTTTGAAACTCGATGCTCTGCGTGTTTACCATCATCGGCAAAATCGTCCTTATTAAATGTGCCATTTTTTACACTGTCCAAATAATCGTCCACAAAATAGTTAATATCCTCTGTTTTCAAATCTTGCGACGTTAATAAGTCCAACCATTTTTTATTGCGTAAATTGGAAAGATGTCCGCAGGCGCTTGACACGTTCACGACTCTAGCGCCATCTCTTAGCAGTGGATACAAATATTTTTCTATGATTAATAAACTTTTATAATTTACATCGATGTTGCGTTTTGCTGCCTCGTAACTTGGATAAACTTCATTCCATTCCAAAATAGCAGCGTTGTTAACGAGCGCATCTATTCCATCATGCTTCGCCTTTAAATATTCTGCTAAATTCTTAACACTTGCCTCATCACTCACATCAAGTAAATGAAATTGCGGCTTTAATCCGAGGTCATTTAAGTTTTTCACTGCCTCCAAACCTCTTGATTCATTTCTTGCCGTTAAGTAGACAATTCCATGAAATTTTTGGCACAATCCTTTTACGACTGCATATCCTAATCCTTTATTCGCGCCTGTCACAACCGCAACTTTTTCAGGCATGTTGTTTTGACGTTCAACTCCTATCACCTACACGTTTGTGTTTGTTTAATCAAAGAGTATATAGCCAACAGATGTTTGTAATTGAAAAGAGTTCGTTCACATAAGGTCGTACCGACCAGTTTATCGTGTGACGGCGATTGATTTTTTTAAATTTTTAGTTTACCTACGCAATGTCATAATAATGACGACGAACATTATACTTAAATCATTTTGTGGGTCGTTGAAAACGCATCGTTTTTTTTTTATTTTACATCACATAGTAAGGCACAACGCCAATTATACTACAAGATGTTAAATTTAAACTGTACATTATTCAATATTATTGTCTCATAAAAATACTATTGGAAATAAAAAAAATAGAAGAAAATTAACAAAACTTAATTTTTTAAATACAAAATATAAAATAGAATTTAGTAATATTTATAATAATAGTTTTGTATATTACTAAATATACAAAATGTAAAAATCCATAACAAAAAAAGAAATCATTCGTTCATCAGTCAATAATACCAATCGTTTAAGTATTATCTTGCATATAGTATTAAATTAAATATACATTTATATTATTAAATTATTAATAATAAAAAAATAAAAACATTTATTATTGTCTATATTTAATTTAATTTATCAGCTACCAATATATGTATTTATGAGTAAGTTCCCACAAATAAGTTTTTTGATTTTCTGATTTTAAATACCTTAAAACAGAATACACGTAGATTTATCGTTCCTGTCAAAATGTCGGTCCGACTAATGTGAACCAGCTCTACGTGCAATATGTTTTTTTTTTAATTATCTTCGGTTACTAAATGGCAATGAACTATGTAGGATAACATATTGCATTTTTGTTATTGTATAAAAATATAAGTAGGTAAATAAAATTGTTGTGTCTGTTTGTAATGTCGCATTAAAATTATTTATTTATATGTATATGACTATTTTCTTTTTCCTAGCGTTATTCCGCTCTAGTACCAGAGTCCGTTTACATTACAGAGAATGTGTCTGTAGAGCGAGTTATGATGACCGACTGACGTGTGACATCATCCCCAGAAACCCACAATCTCACCATTAATATCACTATGACATTAGCCTGGACTCAATGTTCTGTTTTAATATACAAATGACTATCATGATTGTATTATTTTCATGGGCAACGATTCACGTTGATATATTTAAAAAAAGAACATTCTTTTTTCCTCGTAATATATCATTTAAATTTCGATATAGCCTGCAGGGGAGAGATCCCGGTGGTCTAAACCCTCTTTAAAGGCTGGAAACGCATCTGCAAGCCGTCTATATGTGCAGATTTCCATGGTCTGCGGTTCACCTATGTGACTACTTTGATTAACAGCTTGCACGTTGGCTCCTTGTTATATATAAAAAAGGAAAATCTACTGTGTAAAATAGATTAGTCATCCTTTTAAATAACGTTGCGGCAGCTTTACTATCTTTATATATAAAAATCGACATTGCAAGCCTTTCTCACCCTACTCCTCTATAGACGGGTGGAGCTTCCTGACACAGGCATTTTTAATAATCCTTACTAAAATGGCTCTGGGTATAGAATATAGTTTATAAGTTTCTGTATAGAATTATACAATACATGTATGTACTTTAAAGTTTTTCCAAGTAAACATTGTTTATTTATTTATAACAGAAATAAGAAATTATTTCAGAGCTTGTAACTCAATTGGTGGCCAGTATTTAAGTTGATTGTTAGGTTAACTAGATATTAACACAGCTGTGTGATCGATGGATGACCAATTTTACCATTGGTTTTCTAATATCCAACTTTCTCTCTGCTCCCAAAGGTTAGTAAAACATTGGGTACCAATTAATGTCACTGCATGATACTAGTTGCGAAATTATAGAGAATCTGGAATCAGAGTAACGTCGGGGTATGCCCCTTATTTCTTATATCTAACAAATCAAATATTATATTATAAGCTCTTTGCTTAGCCGTTTTTTTAGTTATAAATGGTGTAATTTACATGACTTTGTTTTATGTACCTACATATCAATACGTGAAGCAAAAACTTTCGGTGCTATTTTAGGAAAATTGTGGTGGCGGAAGAGTATGAAATTTGGCACAATTATAGTTTATAGAGAAGGGTGTGCGAATGCTAATAATAATAAATAAATATATAGGACTATATGACACACAGACGTCTGTTCCTAAGGTAGACAAGTGTTATAGGTAACAGCCGCCTGTTATACACAAATATATTTTTTTGTAAATATATAAATACATACATATGGATAATCACGAGTTGAAGTCGGTACCAAGCCATTAAGGTTCCCCGCTAAACCGATGCAGATGGTACCGACATCAAGACACGAGTAGGTGTCTATTAAGTAATAGTAAGAAAGTACTAATTATTTTTTGCTTATTAGTTCCTTGGCGTTTTTTGAAGGCGATTTTTTTTTATTTAAAAATACCTTATTTTAAAATTTTTAATAGTAAGTAGATGTATTTTGGCTACAAATAATATGAGTAGCCCACTAAACACACTGGTCTAATAACAGGTGAGGTTTCGAAATGAATGAAATCATGATCGATGTATAAAAATTTGGGACAACCTCTGAAGTATGGTCTTCTAAAAAAAAGGACCGTCAAAATCGGTTCATAAATATGTGGAGTAATCGCTACCCATAGACGAATTGAAGTGCCGGAATTCACCTTCAGTGTTTTAAATGTAATATTTTAGTCAATGATAAGTTTATCAGGATAATTCAGGAATTAGTAACTGAAAAACTATTAGTAGAGTTGGCCTATCTCTTAATAAAACCGATATCATATTTTCTTGCGTCATTTTAATTCTAAGGGTAATGAATCATACAAAAAATGAATACAGAAAAATTAATGAAGACTCTGGAAGATAGGGTGAGGAAAGAACATATTCGAGGAAGCTTTATGGTCCACAATATAGGAGACAAACTCACAGAGGCCATCTCGGATGGTACGGACACGTAACAAGAAGACCAGAAGATAATGTGACCAGAAAAGTACTGGAAATGCAAACTGGCCGGAATAAAAGGTGTTTGGTTGGTGTCCGTTATCTTCAAAATGAAGGAACCCCAAAGGGTCTAGCACGAACTTCTCGAACCGAACTAAGTAGACGAATTCACTTTATTAAGAACGAGCAGACGATGTCCTGCCACAACGTTGGGCTACTTACTATTTACTTCTATCATTCTATGTATATCATCACCTTTTCCGTTCCCGTATTATTAGAAATAACGAATGACTACGAATCGTTTCTGCTCTGTGCAGCGGTAATAAGGTGCAAATTGACTCTGACATTAGGAACACACCTACATTTCTAAGACAACAGTGAGTGCTTGTAATTTAATATGAACTTTATTGAATAGCAATAAAGTTCAAATTGACTCTACATTTAGTTAGAAAACGTTTGAAGCACGAGGGCAATACCTCACTACCTTTTCTCGAAAGGCTTCATCGTTTTATGAACCTCTATAAGTTCTTTTATAGTTTAGATTATACCAGATAAATGAAATTCTTTGGAATAATTATGATATTAGTAGTGAATTTATTAATCATATAAAAGTTTTATTTGCAGAGGTCTTATAGTTTAGATTTCATGGATATTTATAAAACACCACTTTATATATGTCGCGTGGCTGATTTGTTACTACAAGAACCATTGTATAGCTGAAGAATAAATTAATGAATATATTTGCCCAAGCCACATATCTTAAGTAAGGTGTAGAGTCACTAAAGTTACGTTTAGAGTAAGGGGATGTAGAGTTAGAGGCCTGCCCCTAAATAGATTTCAAGAGTTATACTGATCATTCTCCATACATATTGAAGTAAACTTTACCAACGCGTAAAAGTTAGAAAAACTCGCACTAAGCACTCAGCGGTCGTCAACGCGTGGTCCGCGACCCCTCCCTTTGCGGCCCGCTACTGTTTTTTAAATTACAATGTAATTCTCATAAATAGATAATAATTACATTGTTTTTTCTTTATTTATTTAGAGGCTTTTATACATTTATGTATATGCCAGCTTCGTATTTAAACATACACATTTAAACAAAAGGTTAAGACACATATTGTAATTAAATCAAATCAAATGTACCTTATGAGCTTGAACAATGTCAGAGCATCCTTAAATGTTGGATGGGCAAGAAGATGGATAAACATGCCCATGTCTGTCTCGTTCTTAATTAGTGGCCGGCATTTGACTCGATTGCTAGGTTAAGCAGCCCTTATCGCTCCCGGGTAGTTGGGTGAACCATTGTAACAGTGGTTTTCAAATATCGGACCTCCTCGGTGTTTTGGAAACCACGTAAAACAGTGAGTCCCGATTATTGTTACTGAGTGATATTAGTCGTGAGATTGTAGAGATTGTTGGGGTTCAGTGGATGATGTCATATGGCAGTTGGTCATCTGAACTCGCCACATTGACACATATCTGCTATGCAAGCGGATGCTGGTACTAGACCGGCATAGCGATAAAAAGAAAGTGATGTTTTTTTTTCATAATTGAGTTATTTACATTATAACGTGATCTTTAAAAATGTTTGTGATTACGACATGGTATGGTGGGAAGTTAAGGTCATCTTCTTGTCAAAACCGGGTCGCAATGACTACGCTACGCCAAAGTCATTTAGACCAATCAGTCTAAGCTCTTTCCTTCTCAAAACACTGGAAACACTCTGCGACAGGTCCATTAGAGACAATATCTTACCTGTCAAGCCAATTCACGCAAACCAACATGCCTACTGGGCAGGCAAATCTACGGAGTCTGCCCTACACAACGTCGTAGATAAAATAGAATCAGCTCTAAGAAACAAACTATCAACACTGGGCGCCTTCATAGACATTGAAGGCGCCTTCGACAAAACCAAATTTACCAGCATAGGCCAGGCTCTAACGAGGCATGGAGTACAGGAAACCCTCTGTGGGTGGATTGACAACATGCTAAGAATCTAGTTCTTGAGATTAACGCGTTCAAGCAAACAAACAAACTCTTCAGCTTTATGTCCATTGCTTTTAATGCTGATTTCTTAAAGATAGATTTTAACAAAATCTAATGTGGTTTTACAAATCATTATATTGTGATGAGAAGATCATCATAGTACTATCACAAAGACTGGTTAATGATAAGAAAGGCGTCAATATATCGCTACAAGCTGTGGTAATTCCATCTCCATAATTATGTAAACTTCTAGGTTTAATTCACAAAGATAAAGAACAAATTAATCTACGAATTGACAATAAAAGACGTAATAGATATAAGTGTAAAAATATAAGAGAATAGGTGAATAGTTAATTAAATTAGATGTCAAGTAATTAATGCCTTTATAACATATTAGTTCAAATTGCCAATAAAAGTTTGGCGCAAATAAAATCAAAGTAAAGTATAAGTTTTACTGCATTCTACACATGTCCACGGCTCGGAAGAAGAAAATGTACCCCCACGCATTATTTTCCAATGATTTTTTATTATTTTTCCGGAGAACGGCCCGTAAATCAAAAATTGCTAGGAGTGGAAAGTTGACCGAGCTATTATAGTTTTTTTGCACTTTGATATTTTGGTTTAAACGCTAAGAATTTTCCACTAGAAGATCGAGAAAGAATGGTTTTCTTCTAGCTCTAACTCTTAGCTCGTATGGTATAAAGTCATCTTTAAACGACCGAAGTTCAAATGCGATTGATGCAGTAACAATGCAACTTAATCAAAGTATTTACGCGGTGTGTCTTGGTGGTGCACATGTCCATAAGCATCGATAGTCACTTAGGCGAACCGCCTGCTCGTTTGCATATTGTAATCGAGAAAAATAAATATTATAAACCATATAATTTAGAATTTTGTCGACAATCATTACCAACACGTTGACTTAGGTTTGTCTTTATACTACTAACGATATATTTATTAAAATAAAATACTTAAAATATAAAGGCAATATTAATTATGACTATGCAAATATTTAGACTCCCTGACAGTATAATATCAGAAAGTCTTATCATAAAAAACTCCACTTTAAGATGTTAGCGACATTAATCGATCTTTCTCTATAAACAAAAGAAAATATTCCAATAGTGTTACAAACATTATATAACTATAGTAATAGACTTGATACGAAATTTCCTCTCATTGCCAAGAATAAACCGTCCATTTAAAATAGATCATCAATATCGTCTAACCAAGAAAAATGACAGGGTTGCACCAAAAATGAAGCCAACATATTACACCTGATAATGTATGAAATTAAATCATTATTTATGCTTAAGTTTAAAGAAAAATAATACCCATTGTATTAAATAAATCAACACTATACGTTCTTCAAGTGTGTATATACGTGAAGTGCAAATATACACATAATTTAATAACAGGCAACCATATGATAGTAAGATAATTTGAGCTACTTACCAAAGCAATGTCGAGCGAAATTCAGTAGTAACCACACGTAACCTAACTTCATTTTGGCACTAAATATTTCTTTAATTCGTAAATTATTTATCGCAGCCAGAGCAACTTAACTTAGCGATCAACTCAAATGCCGACCACTGATTAGGCCACGACCTCCTCAAATATATGCGTTCTAAAAGATTTTAATTCTTGTTCTAGTTTTTTTCTGGTTGTTACTTTGGTGTAAAATGTAAGAACGAGCTTTCACTTACCCTATAATATCGAATAAGAATGCTCTTGTTCTATATCTTGATCTATTTTCTTAGGGTCTAAATAAAGTCCAAAACCTTTAAATATAACGTTCACATAAGCAATTAACTGCATTCGATCAACTCTATCTGAGGCCTTAGCACGAACTTTTCGAACCGTTTGAAGTCGATGAGTCGATTGTATCTAGGATGAAAGTGTTCCAGCTAAGCTCACAGAAGGCAAGTCATGTATCCTTAAGCTATTCTAGTCTTTAACCTATTCTAGTCTAGTATTCTATTTTAGCTTCCAGCTATTCTAACCAACTATTCTATTCTAAAATCAGACTATTCTCACCCAATAGTCTATTCTAGCTTCAAACTATAATCACCTAGTAATCTATTCTAGTCTCTCATTAGTATTATTTCTTACTCTCCCTTCCTGTCCTTATTTGTTATATTTCATGTTATTTTAAAAGGCGTGATCCTAGATGATATCCAAATCTTATAAGAAACTACACGATATAAAAATAATTTTGTGTATAATGTCTTCAGGATCTACAGCGTTAGGTATCGTGATGACATCGTCTTTCATATTTGGAATACTAACGGGGAGTTATAAGAATTTATGCCACCACCTGCCTGTGTGCTTCTTGTCATAATTTGGCTATGCTTTAGAAAGAAAGAATAAAGAAAGAAATATATTTTATTCCTTATAAAATAGGCAGAACAGTTTTAGTCGAAAATACTAAAAAACAACAATTGGATATAATACAGAACTGTTATAGAACTAAAGACAATATGGAGTTAAAACTGCACTGCTCGTATTACCTCAGAAAAGGGTGTACAGCTCAGCTCAAGCCGTGCTAAATTTGCAAGCACACAAAAGCACGACGCTGGTTTTCAGCTGTGACCCAAGCCACGCAAGCAACCTAAAATTCTTTATCAGCTTAGTCCAATTATTCTTAGTGTTATTAAAAAATGTTTGAAAGTATTTTAATTGGGCTTATTTGCAAATCACAAAGTACTACAAAACTTTGTGAAGTTTTACAAAGTCCCCGGCCACACTACATGATCATTGAAATGATCATTCAAATGAAGCTATGTTAGGCTCCGGCATAAGACGGTCTATCCTTACTAGTCATGGATTTACCTTATTTGTGTCGTTAGGTAGAACGCATGCTTGTACGGGTAGCTGGAGCTGATTAAAATTTTCCATTGATTTGTAAACGATTTCAGTTTTATCTTTTGTTTCTTTTTTTATTATATTACATCCCATTTATTGGCCCAATGATAGTGGCTAATAATAATATCTCATACTTTTAATAGTTTAATTGGGTAAGCTAATTTAATTTCAAATTTTATCTTGAGTATTGGCTGGCAGCAAAGCGCTGATTAGTTGTCGCTCAATGCATTCATTCCCACTGCGTTTATCCACTTATATTATACCAGTTAGTAAATTAGAGAGACACAGAGGAACGGTTATTAAATTGTTCTGAAACCTTATTTCCTATTTCAATCCTTTATGTTCTAATCTTTGTAAATAGCTGTCCTGCCCAAACGTTGGGTTACTTACTATTTGCTACTGGTATTGTCCCCGTTTCCGTTTCCTTTCCCTTTCCCATTTAAGTACCATAATGGTACACTATTTTGGCGTAAATGGCTTAAACTCGAAAGATATATATACTGTCTGGGGCTGTATTGTAGATCTATTTAAGATAAACATTATCCACCATATACGTGTAACTCTAACGGTTTTTGCAGCACACGCCACTAGCTCGCAGATTTCAAAGCGTTATGCGAGTCATTGTTTCTCTATTGCATTCCAGCATAGAGGCAGCTGCTTGTCGAATAATTGGACTCGAAGGTAATCAAAAAGCTATTATTAAATCTTGCTTTGGACCCTATTGGCATAAATACTCGGAAGAAATTTCTAAGCTATACATATATAGGTATAGCGTAGAAATTTGTTGACCACAAGTAGTATATAGCTATAGCGGCCGCTACATAACAAGATGGCAATGATGTCGACAGGAAAAGGTTACACCAAAGCAAACTAGATGGCGCTGTACGGATGACGACGACCGTAGTACAAAAACTAACTCACGTAAGCGTAGTTTCTACTTGCAATCACTATATATAGACCTTCCGACGAACAACTGTCGGCGAGTTTTAAGGCATATTACAGCACAAAACACACGAGATGACATAAACCGTCGATTGTATACGATTATAGTAGCGTGCACATCGATAAGATCAATACGTCATCTGCAAACATAACACATTACGACAGGGTATCGATGATTTGTGAGAGTTCGTTTATGTATATAAATCATCACCAGGTCTCCGAATATCTTTAATTTAAATTTAATGGAATTACTTTCAAAGCAACATTCGTTTTAATAAGCAATTCGTATGAAAACTGGCACGCCACACACCCATGGACACGCACATATTTTATAATAGGGTAAAAAACTACTTATCTACTAGCGTACTAGAAGGTCTCAACCTTTGTTTAAGATATGTAATAAACAAGAAACGTTATTATTATTACCCTATCCCCTATGGATGACCATTTATACGAGTATAATTATTCCGTGAATATTTTTTTCTATTTATCCGAAATTATTCAAGAGTTAAGGACGACAAAAAAATCCCTTTCTAATCTATGAAACTCTTGCTTTTTAATCTATGAAACTCATTTGGTTATTAGGTCTATGAATACTGCAATCTTTTCAATTGATACTGATTGGGGGCAACCTCTTAAGCCTGACTCATAGTTACGTCTATTTACATCAAAATCAATGGACTGAAGAGGGTCGATGGCCGGTGACCGAAATATTTGACTCGTACAATGTCACTTTGCCGAAAACGTTCTGCGACTTGCCGTCAAGAATACGTTTGAGATGATTAATAAATGCACGTATAAATCTTATCATTTTACTGGCAGTAGCAGCAGTAAGAATCTTATTCAATATTATAACCGCGAAAGTTTGTGCACATGGATGTTTGGATGTATGTATGTTTGAAGCTCTTTTACGGAAAAACTACTAAATGGATTTTAATAAAACTTTACAGTAATATAGGTTATATATCGGAATAACACATAGGCTATAAATTATAAAGATATTGTGTGAATTGTCCAACACATAGCGATAAATGTCAAGTAAGTAGGAAAAAATTCTGCCATCTGCGAGTCATTCTGGCATGCGCTGCAAAAACCGTTAGAGTTTACACGTATATATTGTATGAAGGATATGTTTATCTTAAGTAGTTCTACAAAAAAAAGCCCGCAACAGCATATATCTATCTTCCATGTTTCAGCCATTAAAGACAAAATAGTGAACTATCATGCAACGGGAACGGGGATAATACCATACGATACTATAATGTAGTAAACAGTAAGTAACCCAATGTTCGGGCAGGACAACGTCTGCCTGGTCCACTAGTAGTATATAGTTAGGTTTCCGTTCAAGATCTTCAAACAAAGATTATATCGCAACACTCCTGTAGATAAAAAAATCGTAAATGCGAAAGATTTAACGCCAAATGAATATCTATTTGTTGTGGCCGGTGTTCTTCTCTTATATATATATATATATATAGAGAGAGAGAGGTGATGTATATATATGTATACACCACCTCTCCTTTTGTGAAATTATGTTAGTTATGAAAGGACCACCTACGCCTCGCGCCATATAACTCCAACAATACTTTCGTAATCAAATTTATTTGATATGGTTTCGTATATAAAACGAATAATACTGAATACCGAAGTCATTTAGGTCAATAGGGAGAATGTTATGGACCCTCTCTTTCCCATAATAAAAGACATTTGGTAATATTGCCAAACACCTTAGCCATTTTGATTACAGGTATTCTAATGGACTCTTTCATACATTTATTAGTTTACTAACGCCTTTATGGTCATAATAATTGTATGAACATTCAAACAAAGAGACGAGACAAATTTCTCAGCATTTTATGGAATAGAAATCGCTTTGCAAAGGAAAAACCACATTTTTCGTTTTTTTCGATGCGTCATATCTATTTAGTTTTGTCTTAGTTCTTACGAAACGAGATTTAAGCATATCTTAATTTGATGAACTTAATTATATTTTATGTTATTGTTAGGGGTCATCCATAAATCAAGCGAGTTTTACAATTTTTAAATCCACTCACACACATCACACATCCATATTCTCATTTTTGAAATTCCCTCCCCCTTGATGTGACATCAAACATTTTAAAATTGTATGTATTAGAAATAATTAGAAGAAAATAGCATTTTCAAATGTTTTTTTTATTTTTCTTCAATGTTTTTATTTTTGTCATGTGATGTTACAAAGCTTGATGGTTGGTGAACCCCCCCCCCCCTCTTTCTTAACGTTTTACGGCCTCTTATCACACATAAAATAAGAAAGTAAGCTCTCTATGTATAGGTCATTGGCCTCGCGGGGGTCAGGTTAAACAAAGATCCTTGCGGATTTCAATCTGCCCTTGCGCTTTTGACCTTTTGAAGCCCTAATTGTATTTGTAAACTAGTTGGTAACTCAATTTATTTCATCTCAGGCGTCACTAAAACGTTACTCGAAGTTATTCAGATCAGGGATGGAAAACCTTGACCTAATGTGATGTACTTATTTTTTTATTATTATTTTTTAAGTTTATTTTTATATTAGTTCAGAAACACTTAAACTGGTATATGATCAGAGTATACTTAATCCTCAAAAACCGGCTACATATCTGTCAGTCCTCTGTTGTTGCAGCTGTCCATGGGCGTCGATAGTCACTCAGGTCAACCGCCTGTCCATTTGTCCTTTGTTTTATATTTAAAAAAATATTACGTGTCCTACTTTGTGTAGTTCAATTTTAGCGTGATGTTAAATGGGATATCTAAGACTGAAAGAATTTTTCAAATCGGACCAGAAGTTCCAGAGATTAGCGCATACAAGCAAACGAACAAAATCTTCAGCTTTATATATTAAATAGAATAGATATAGATTACACATTTTAAACTTTCATTGTATGACTTATATTATTCCGATTGAGTAATAACTGACAACTTTTCTAATGAGGTCACAATAATTGGGGTCACAAATAATAGCGTAACATCGCTTGCGGTTTTGTCATTACGAGCGCATCTCTTGTGCTACAAAAGCTCACACATATGAAATGTTGAAAGAAAACATTAAACTGTTATTCTCGACCTAATTTACCTGGCTGGGAAATATGTTAATTTTTTTCCACATTTTAATTTATTGAAATTTATACATTTTTTAGAGATTTTGCAGTTTGTATGATAATGACTGTCATATCTTAAAATAAAAATATATTTAAATTGTAGTCAAATTGTAAAGTTAAAGAATATTAATCTGTACATTAGCAGTAAAAACTTCCGGTATCGTTTTACGAAAATTGCTCGGACGGAGGAGCAGGATATTTGGCACTATTATATTTTACTAGTTGATATCCGCAACTTCGTCCGTGTAAAATTAGATGAAAAATTTTAGTGTGATGATATATATAGCCTTATAGCCTTCCTCGATAAATGGGTTATCTAACAGATTCGATTAGAACAGAACAAAACAGCGCGTTCAAGTAAACTAACAAACTCTTCAGCATTATATATCAGTATAGAGTCTAGAGTATGGATATCTTATTCGGTGTTCCACTTGTGGTCTAAATATAATCGCGTCGTCTCCTTTGAGGATTATTTCGGTAGCCCCAAACTTATGGACATAGGAAACGCAGTCCAAAGGTTGACTTAAAAAAATACTGCGGAGTTTTAACCCCTGTAATACTTAAATTCAAATTATTTATTCGTAAGATTTGAATATTAGGTATGTTATGATTAACAGCAATTTAAGCTAATTATTTTTTACTATATTAAAATATCGAACCACAATTTGTCGTAGTACTGTGGCTTATTTATTCTGTAAACTATTATTAAGAAGCAGTACAGTAACTTTGTAGCTGTGACCAAAATTATGCCGCCAAAAGGTAGTGAGAAAATGTATTGATATACTAAAATGTAACAAATCCAAC
>JANCMC010030183.1:669768-703713 GCA_024363005.1 Charaxes varanes | reverse complement strand
CCTGAGTTAGACACAGAGCCAGTAAGAACGAATTAATTATGGCTACAAGGCAAATCAACATCTGCTACATTATAAATCACTGGTCCTCTATATACAGCTGCTTACAAAATGTATGTTAGCAGTTGAGTTTTTTAGCCTTAAGTTTAGAATGTAGTGTGTATTGAGAATTGTAGAATTCTGGTAATAAATCATTTTATTATTATGACTATTATTTATTTAAATATCTTTCTCTTACATACATTTTTAAATATTATTATAAAAATAAAAACATTAAAAAATATATTAAAAAAATAGATTTCCGCCGGCTGCGGGGCAAGGACCCAAACAACCGGTGGTTAGGGCTCCAGATTGAGAAACTTCCTCACAATACGTGCCGTCTCAAGCCGTTCAATCTGAAATTTTCCTCAAATTATAACAAAGCTCGATTAACAAATAGGGTTAGGCAAATAATTTTACATGATGCATCTCTCGCCTCTTAATTTCTCTTTTATATTTATGTTTATGCTTCTTTTCTTTTCTTTGTATTTTTATTTATTGAGACTGTATCTCTTAAGGGTACTAAAGAAAGTTTATTTTAATTCTGTTCTCACCAGTTTGGTATAATGTGTCAAGGGGAATTTTCTTGCAATCATGGTGAATCTCGATTAAGGTTTTTTTTTTATATATAATCGTCATCGTCCACGGGCTAAACGAATTGTGTTAAGTAATTGAATTCACTTCAATATATCTCGCTCATATTTGGTTCATACTCGTGTTTGTCATGATATTGGTCGTTTTCAAGACAATTTTATTTATGAATTAATAGTTAAAAATTAATAACTTTAACTCGCGAAATCGCAAATTAAATGATTGATCGTGAAATAGTTCAACATAAAGTCCATTAGCACTTGGCATAAATAGTATAAAGTTTAACATATTATACAAATTGTTCGGCTGATGAAACGTATTTTTCAATTTTTTTTAAAGTACCTTCCATAAACTGCTGTTTTCACGTATCTATAATTAGTTTTTCTTTTAGTTTTGCAATATCGTTTTCTAACGTCTAAGTGTAATTGACAACCAAATTATTCAGCATTCTTAGCGTTCACGGACATCCGTTTGACTAAACGAGAGCAATGCTTATGACAAAAATAATACACATAAAGGCAAACATTGAATAGCGACATCGTCTTGGGAGCAGTAGAAGTAGCACGAAATAAAATTTGATAACGCATTATAGGTAATGGCTATTTGAAAATGCGCGTACTTTTAATTGAATAAAGCGGTGACACAGTTGTGTGAAAGTGGCACATGTATGGATTTCTCAGGAAGTCATGTATAAAGGTTTAATTTTTAACTATGAATAATTATTTATTATTCCATGTTACTTAGGCAAATGTTATCACAAGCTTATACAGGGTGGGCCAGAAAGAATTGCGAATTTGAAAAAAATATAATAAAAAAACTAAATACAGTTCATATACAATTTTTATTTCAATTAAAAGAAGACATCCGGGAAATTCATTTCTTAAAAATAACATCATTGAGGTGTGCACCGAAAAAACAAACAAATAATGAAATATCATTAGAATAGCATTTCAATGTCATTAATCACTTCATTAACTAATATTAAACTACATAATTTGTTACTGTAATGCCGTTTGTATCGAATTATAAGCGGAATAAGTCATAAATGACAAAATGTTTTTTACGATTTCCAAAAAATCTACTTTTTGGAGTTAGGTCAGTTTATGACTAAGCGTGCGATATATCTAGGTAACAAATAAACCTTTAGGGTTTCAGTTGCCATGGCTCACGTATTTAATATATTACGGAATATTAAGAGGTATTTCAGAAAATGCTCCTATGTTGGAAACGTAAGCTTTAATGGGAACAATGGGCGACTGTACGAAATGCTTTTGAGAGACAAAAGCTTAATTAAAATTGTTGTTTCGTATTTTAAAGAATTTTTACAAAATGTGAGGAATTTTTTAATGGAATGAGTTAATCAGAAATAATACATGAGCTAAAAATTAAGTTTATCCAATTTGGCTTAAGGGAATTTTGCAGTTAAAATTTTCTGTATTTCCTGGAACAATTTTGATCTTTACCTTTGAATTTTGTAAATTGATTTGGAGAAGTACATATTACATTGATAAGAAATCTTTAAATATTAAAACTTCTATTTAAAGCTAAGGGTGTGTTCAAGTATTACGTTACACAAATTTTGAACATTTTGACACTCCCCCCATATTAGACAAGTCAAAAAAGGAAAACATTTTAATACATATATCCGAAACCTTTAGCTCTATGGATATATATTTTCACCCACTCCTAATACAAGCTTTAAATTTAAGCTTAGTAGGAGGGGGAAAGGGAATATTAGACATACCTAAAAAGTATTCCTAATATTCTTTAAGAAAAAAAAAATAATTCTTTGACTATAATATTAAATTCTTTCTTTTTAAGTTTCGTTTCCTTGTTTAGTTTAGTAGTCATAAATAGGTACTTGAATTTCCAAAATTTATTGTCTTGGGTCCTTCGTAGTATAACCGTTCGTGTTATTGCTAAAAAACTTTGATTGTTTTTGGGCTTCTACGAAATCCGTTCACTTTTGCTCAATGCTTGCGTCATTTAGAACCATTATCATGTATTGTTCCGTTTAATATTTTCAGATGATAATTAGCAGTACGGTGTGGACTCAGTTCTACGTATTTGTTAAATAACTTTAAAAGTTGTTGTCCTATTTCGTTCAGAATAATTTTCCTAATGACTTTTTAGCATGTCCTATCAACATGGAAAATTTCAAGTCTCTACGTCTAAGAGTTTGGAAATGCTAAATGGGGACCTCCTTACGGGCAGACAGACGGACGGACGGACTGAGCGAAATTATAAGGGTTCCTTGTAGTACTACGGAACTCTAAAAAGAGATTTTAATTCCTAATGAAATCATTCATCAATTAAAAAATTTATTAACAAAATCTAATTAAATTATTATATATACATACACATATGAATACATCTATATGTTTTTATGATTTTCAGTATCACACCGGAACTCTCACTAATCGCGTTCAGTTGCGTTCCACAACAGTGCAGGACCCACATCGGACCCTCCTTAGTGTCAACGTGGGTTGCATCAGCATTGATTAAAAGCGTGACACGATAAATACATGCCTGCTGTGGGACCGGCACGAATATATTCATCCTCAATACAGACGAATCTTCGCATTCGAACGGTCCGAAATGTTCGTGCTACGGCCTCTGGAGATACTTTGCAAAAATTCGTGACAAAAAGGTAAACAAAAGTATTTTGCTAAGATCGGCAAATAAAAACGAGAAAAAATTGTTGCAACCTTATTGTAAATAGTTAAACGAAACATTACCGAGACAAGGTGCTAAAAACGTTTGTACGGAGCGTTAAGGTGGTAGGGGCGCCTGAGGTATACTTTGTTAGCTTTGATTTTACTAATCACTTTAATCTTTGTAGAGTCATCTTCTGACGATACTTTGGTTTTGATGCGTAACGTGCGTTGAGGCACAACAGAATATCAGTGACGGCGGTGACGGAGGTGTCGCCATTCTGGTAAAAAATAATAAATCATGACTAAGATGATTACTCGCGCGGTCAATTATTTTGCGCAATATTACGTATTGTACAATATTATCGACATCATACCAGATTTGGCTAGGCAGTGACCGCGATGGACCCGGCACATGCACGGTGAATCCATGGAATGCTAAGAAATTTGTCTGTATAGGATTAATATTGAAGATTGTACAGTGATCGAAGCCAAGTTTCAGCAAGGTTAAATTTTATTGAACCATATTTAGCATCGTGCTTTTTTTTCAGCTCGTTCGTCTTTATGAGGAGTACATGTTCACGTGCAAAAATGGCGGATAGAGAGAATCTCAAAGTTAGTTTATTATAATATAAACTTTGCTCTGTCCGTGTTATTGTGCAATATAATTGATCGAAACGGAACGGGAAATAATGTTATAGGATAATAGAATGTAGTAAATAGTAAGTAACCCAACGTTCGGGCTGGACAACGTCTGCCAGTAATTATATAAACCAAATTCTTTGAAATCGATGCACTTATGACTTAGACCACCGTTCTAGCCTTATTTGAATATGAAATGTAGGCGGATGGTAAGTCCTTGCGAAATCAAATCTTTCGGGTTAATTCAGATATATAAATGCGCGAACTGCGTACTAATATCTATACATTATACTAATATATAAAGCTGAAGTATTTGTTTTTTTGTCAAAGTCAAATTCAAAAAATGTATTATTCGTATAGACTTTACGGTACTTATGAACGTCATGTGTATATATTTTTTAAAATCCCTATTATAACATTTGGTGACAAATTTTACGAATTAAAAGCTAAGTTACCAAGGGTTCCGACGCGCCCTGCACTGAGAATAGCCCGCAACAAAATCAGTGGAATTCAGTTTGTTTTCTTGAACGCGCTAATCTCGGGAACCACTGGTCCGATTTGAAAAATTCTTTCAGTGCTATATAGCCCATTTATCCAGGAACGCAATAGGCTATATATCATCACATCACGCTAAATGTTTTCACCTAATTTTACGTGGACGTAGTAGCGGGCACAGCTTGTTGCTTATATTAACGACTAGAATAATTTGCAGATATCTGAAAACATTTAGAAATATTCGTATAGATGTCTAATGTTATTATTAAATATTAACCGAATTTTCAAAAATTGAGATTACCAATTAAAAATATGATATTCTTACAAGCTGAAACCTGCGAATTTGCCCGCGTGAATTCAATGATTTCGTTAAATTTTGAGGGTCTTTACTTTTTTGCGGCACCCTAATTATTCAGCTAAAAGAAAAGAAGTCTTTCAAAATCGGCTATCTACCTGTGAAGGTTCCGTCCAAATCGGTCAAGCCACTTCGGAGATTACCAGGAACAAACAGACAAAAATGTTTTAAATTTAGTTTTTGCTATTAGCAACGTTTATATAATCATAATTATGTAATTAGTAACAAAAAATATTTCGAAGTTATAAACAAACTGCTGTAAGTTATTTTTTGTTTTATTAAAAAAGAATATTTGACTGGCCCGTTGACGCACTCGGCAGTGACCCTGCCTTCCGCTCCGGGGGTCGTGGGCTCGATTCCCGCTTCGAGTCTGGGTGTATTATCTATATGTACATATTTATATATTTCTACAAAAAAAATATTTGTGTATAACAGGCGTCTGTTACCTATAACACAGACATTAAGTTGACTACCTTAGGAACAGACGTCCGTGTGTCATATAGTACCTTATAAATATTTCAATTTATTTATTTAGTATGGAATAATTTGAGATCTACCTAAATTTGTTGTTACTAGTCCAGTTAATCTTTTATAAAAGCTTGAAGAATGACCACGAGTCATGGTCAGATATTGAACTGTGAACCCGAAAGATACAAGTTAGTAATTCTATCGTTGAGTTATGGGGGCTTTCATTAGTGATTTTTGGTTCGTAATTTACGACTCTACATATTATTATGCTCTACCTCTACTATTTATATTATGATACCAAATTATATATATACAATAACAACGTGAGAATTTTCACGTTTGTGACTTCCTAAACCGGTCGCATTATACAATATCCATATCGCACACCCACACGCATTGGAATGTTTATATACTCATACAAGAATAGAATAGAATTTCCGTACAATTGTTAAAAACCGTTACAAAAGCTCTTATTTTCAGAAGCGGGTACAACTTGTGATGAAGGTGCAATCAATTTCCTTGTAAACCCAAATATTCGGCAGTCTCTGAATAGGCTCAGTATAGAATAGTAGCCAAATATATATATATATATGCTGGACTATATGTCACACGGACGTCTGTTCCTAATGTAGACAACTTAATGCTTGTATTATCGGTAACAGACTCCTGTTATACACAAATATTGTTTTTGTAGAAATATGTAAATATATATAATACACCCAGATTCGAGGCGAGAATCGAAGCCACGACCGCAGAAGCGGAAGGCAGGATCACTATCCACTGCGCAAACGGGCCAGTCAAATATTCGTGGTGTCTCCAGTAACAATATCAATTAAAAACAAATATACAAAAATGAAATATTCCTTTTTGAAAGTCGGTGTTAAAAAGATGATTAATACACTTTTTCAATTACGTATGAAATGAAAGTGAGCCAGGAAGATGTTCTCTCCGGCTGCCGACGCACAGACGGACCGTGACGATATACGACTCTGAATACGCACTAGAGGCGACCCAAACGAAAGTTAGACTAGACTAATAATCAGTCAAGAATAGACGTCGTCCTAATACCGGAGCCAGACATAGATCAAAGCGTTTGTACAATTTTGTCCTTGAAGTCTACAAAGTTCTACAAAACTTTGTGCAGTTACACAAAGTCCCCGACCACACTACACAATCATTCAAATGAAGATATGTCTGGCTCCGGCAAAACAGAACGCGTACACGCAATGCGAGCGAACTTAGTTCGTACAATCGTGCGACAAAACGACGCCATTCACCATCAATGCGAAGTTTAAGGAGATAAATAAATTAAATAGACTCCGCACCGAGTAGTAAATATCAATTAGGAATAAATGACCGTCAAATAATTGACAGAATTAGTTGCTTTGGATGAGGATTCCTGTAAAATCAGCAAGGATTTTTGCCAAGTAAATTCCTTTTTCGCTGCTTAAATATTCTTCAGAAGATTATTGTTTTTTTTCTTTATTGAGTCTTATGATGTTATCTCTACTTATTCAGCAAGCAGTAGACTATTATTGTTTTATTTTTTAAATTAATTTCTATTAATAAAATTCGACTTTTCGTCATCGATTCTCGCAAAAAAGCGCATGTTATTATAAACTGATGATATTTTCCCTAACAAATGTGTTAAACTTGACGATAATCGATCCTGGCCATATGTAGGTTTTATATTCTTCTTCTTGTCGTGTCGGTATGTCACTTTATTTATGTTAAAGGATATTTTAAGGACAAGATTTTTTTCGCGGTACGAGTGTGTGTGATGATGTGAAAAAATTATATTCAAATTCTTATTTATTTATAGTTTTAGTCATATATAGTAAAATTTTGTTTTCAATTTTATACAATACGACTGTGGTGGAAATTTGAAGATTTTATTCCAAACTTGTTTTTTTTTTAATAGTTTTTTGTATTTGACATATCTTTTCTGTATCAAATACTATTTTACTAGCAAAAAGCTTAACACAGGTTTTGCAAGATTGTTTTTTCCAAAACATTTTGAATCGCAAAATGTGTTGGTAAGCGCATAACTCAACAACGCCTGGATCAATTTAACCAATTCTTTTTTTTAAATGTAAGGTACCCGGTTCAAACCCCACCGCCGTTGGGGTATTGTCGCACCCACTCCTAATATAAGCTTTTAATTTAAGCTTTGTAGGAGGGGAAAAAGGGAATATTAGACATACCTAAAAAGTATTTCTAATATTCTTTTAATTATTAATTATATCGAAACTATTTAAATTAACGTATAATAATATATTTAATAAGTTTATAAAATAAATTAAAAGAAGTATTGTATCTATATGTGACAATATACAGACTTTAATCATTGTCTATGAAGTGTATTCAACATGTATTATTGCTAAGATTTGAATGGTTAGACTTTTAACAATAGCCTTTGTAGTCGAGTGGTAAATATTGACAGTTTATTGTAGTTCTAAACGTGATCACCAAACCACTTTTGTCAACATTTGTGACTCTATGTTCTGCAAAATCAAATTTTTGGTAGCATTTTTAACTAGACTCTATTAAAGTAGGTTAGCAGAATACCCTCATAGAATTGGGCTTGAAGAACGAGAAGAATAGACATCAAAATTGACAAAAAAATTGCAGTATCGTGTTTGAGGTACAGACTTTTTCAATCGAATCACACTAGTAGTTTTGTTTTATTTTATTGAAGTTGTATTTCATTTAAACAATTCAATAACTACAAAAAACGTTTATTTTTTTTTACATTCGATAGAGAACTTTAATATACCTATCCTAAAGTCTTTTTTGACTGTATCTTTTTAAATATATTACCATCGTTATTTATTTATTATCGCCGAATGATGTAATTTAGACATTTGTCTCCTAAAATACTATTTATACCGGTGATGGTGAATGCCTAAATATATAAATATGAAATTCCGAGATTAAAAAGAATTCGGGAAGTTGTCATTTGTCAACCATCGGACGTGATTGGGTGATAAACAAGTTGGACTTTGATTTACGATGATGGATTTTTGATTTATTGTTATTTTCATAGTTTCGCCGAAAACGCTTTTCAACTTAATGAAACTTGTAAAGTGGAATCAAAGGTATCGAGTCTGCCCGTTTAGTAACTAAAAATACCACCACTAGTGACCCGCCCTGAGCGCCAAAAGAAAAAGGTACAAAAATAACATCAGCCAGCCAAAACTAAACTTAGAAATACTCAGCAGAAATTGTTATTTGCTATAAAATGTACTGCCCACTGCGCCAACGGTCCAGTCAGTTAATAAAAGATTAATGAACCTACATCCAGAACTTAGTGATTGTTGTTGTACATACGATATTTTTTTAATTATTACTAGAAATCCTTTAAACTAGTCCTTATATTTCTAATCCATCCAGTCATTTTTTGTAAAAGCATGTGTTAGGATTGGCCATTGGGTTTTTTTTTTTAATTTATTTAGATCAGCAAAACGAAACGAAAGTATATTTTCGAAAGTATTAAAAATATATAAACTTAATGTGCTATTAAAATTATGCTTACATCTAATATATAGAATTTTCGTGTCATGGTGTGCGTTGCTAAACTCCTCCGAAACGGCTGGACCGATTTTCATGAAATTTTGCGCGCATATTGGCTTGAAATAAAACATCTTGCATTATAAGCCCTACTTGAATTATCTTCTCTGTGTTAACATTATAAAACGGCATTAAAAATGAATTAAATGGATTCCAAGTTTCTTTAACCACTACTTTTTCTGACCTCTTTTATTCTAAATATATAGCAACTATATTAACTCTTTATTCGTTTAAAATTTGTATTTTTCCTTTTATTTTTAATAAATATATGTGGTGGATGAAGCGCCTAAACTTTAAATACTTATAATAAAAAACACTATCATTAATTTAAGTATTATTTTTGGTACTTTCATATTCCCACCAAAATTTTATGTCCTATTTGAAAATATGAAATGATTAGAGGACGTTTAAGTATTACGTAACGCAATTTGGGGGGGAGGGAGTTATTTAATATTAGAATAGAAAACAAAATTTTTTAGCAAAATGGGGAGCAGGTCAGGATTTTATTAGATGTGACTACTGACGCCTATTTCTATATACGTGCAAAAGAATTATATCAATAAAGATATGTAAATAATGCAATTAGTAATTTAGCATAACAACTAACGTAGTTCTAATCGCCGAATGCCGTGTATGACTTAAACTCGGTACTTAAAATAAGATTTATCAAAAACTTGTGTAATTTTTATTAGTTTAACTTTTGTTTATGTTTTCTGCGTTATAATTTTTTAAATTAATCCAGGCAAAGGATAAAGTTTCGCTTGCATATAAATCGTAGCATCATTTAGTAATTTAATATCTTTTAGTTCTATGAGATATTATGTTTTCTCCTCCACATTGTCGCCGCGACCGTAACAATCGCAGTCGTCATATGTGGAATATCTGAATGAGCACTTTTAAACGTTGCGATCGCTTGTTGGAACGCACTGTAACATACAATGACGTCATACGCTCTGCTACGTGTTTTAGCTGTCATGACGGATTGTTGCATTTTGTAGTTTCCTTTTTTTGTTAATCCCTAATAATCTCGCTCGCAATATAAAATAAATACGTTTATTAAGCTTTGTATATCTTATCAGATAAATATGTAATTTAAACGATTTTAAATACTGTCTTTATGCTTATTATTAAAATACAAACAAAAAAAAGTTCTACCAGACCACTTAAGAGTGGTCTAGTAGAACTTTTGGTAACTATTACACATTATAGATTTTAGGAGATATCCGCAAAGAACGGACTTTTCATAGTGCCAAATTAAAGTCTAAGGGAACTTGCACGTGTACGAGACGGACTCGGGGGAACAGCTAGTTCCTTACGTCTAAAAGCACAAATGACAAGAATTTAAATAATAAAATAAAGTATTTATTACAGACAAGAAACTCCGGCAAATTTATATTGGTGATTAAAAAACAAAATTAACAACATTAAATCGAATTACGTACTTTAAAATATATCCCAGCTGACCAAAAGCTTTTCACGAAAAAACGTAACAGTAGAAATTCTTTACCGGGTCTCGAAAAGGCCTAATTAACTTTCAAAATACTTACGACGCCCAAATTTGAGCGCAAAATGTCTGAGCCGGTAACAAGCGAAAAACGTGAAGTGGCGGCAATGCTGGCATGTCTAGTGATGGTGTTGTTGTCGCGTTTCGTTCGGTTTGTGAGACTTCCCGGAGGCCTAAACTCGTCATTAAGGGCCGACAGCGCATCTACTGGCCTTCTGGTCGTGCAGATGTCCATGGGCTCCGGTAAGCACTTCGGTGCCTGCTGCCTGCTCGTTTGCCCGCTTGTAACATAAAAAAAAAATGATTTTGAAAATAATATCCAAAGCATAGAATCTTTTTACTGAGGAAATTAATGTTTATGTATTCAATAACTGGAAGTCTACCATTTTGATCGTGTGGTGCAATGAACTTTCTAATTTAGTTAATGTTTACGTTAATTCAAATTTAATTTCGCCGGAACATTCACCGACAGATAGCTGAAGTTTTAAGAAAAAAAAATCACTGAGTGACTACATTAATTTTAACCAAACAATTTGAAGCGTCGAATTTGAATAAAATATTTGAATCTAATTCGGACGACGCGACGACGCGGCTTACCACTAGTGTGTAATAAATTACGTGCATTATCTTTTTGTGTTGCTTTCATTCCACCCAATAAGTGCACGCGTTTCATAGCAATGTGCTGTTTACAATACGTTAACTGCGTGTGGGCGGTTTAAAACAATTCGCCTCAAGCTATTTGCGTTGGAACCGGTACAAAATTTAACTTTACCAGTGACAAGTTTGCATTTTAATTGAAGCTATATCTACACATAATAAATTCACTATTCAATACGTTTTGTCTTTATCTTAATTGAAACTGAAAGTCTAGTGATAGTTTATATGTTGGTATTTAAATTATCGAACATTTATAACGTACTTGTGCATGCATAATCATTTTTTTTTCGGTTATTTTATTTGAATAATTGTCAAAGGCTTCCTTCATGTCTTCTATAAATGAAAATCAACGTACCTAATATTGAGAAACCTGTTAAATAGAACCGTTAGTGAAGGCCGCCTCATTAGAGCCTGCTATATTAATCTGCCTTATATTGGATAACGAGGCGGGCTCGTTGACCTCCATTGTACTATACACAGAGACACACACTATTGGTAATCGGTGACATTCAAAAGGCCCGATTTGAAGACACCTTTATGTATCGTCAGCTGTTTTGTGTTGGTTGGTTCCTTTCATATTTCTAATTCTTTACTATTAGATGAATTGGTGTCTTGACGGGTTTGTTGACCTTTCTTTTCTGTTGACTTGTGATCGTATTGGTTAAGCGGCCTTTCGCAATAAAAGAGATTACACGTCAATATTTAAAAAAAATCTCAATATGTACAGACTTGTGTCATATATGATAGTTTGGTAATAATATCAGATCAACTCTCTGCCGAACTACTCCTATTGATCTCCTCTTTACGAAAGGACCAGTTTTATAATGTATACTAGTGGACCCGGCAGGCGTTGTTGAACTGGAACGTTGGAATATTTACTATTTACTACATTCTATTATCCCATAACATTATTCCCCGTTCCCGTTCCCGTCCCCGATCCGTTAACGTTCCATTTCCTTTTCGCTTTCGCTTTGCTATTCCTTTTTTATCATACAAATCTTGTTCTAACAATAACGAACACAACTAAAAAAAAGAATTATCCAATTTGGTGCAGTCGTTCGGAAGTTATGCACGTGCATACATTTCGGTGTCTCATTTTTATTTGCGACTATAAATTGAGATGTAAGCTATCCTATCTTTCAAATTGGATCAAACTGCACACGGTGTACAAATTTGATTAAAATCGTTTTAGTACTTTCTGAGACCAACAAGGTGACGCGTAATTTATATATATTAAGATGTTATTGTAGAAAGAGTTATCTGTAGTTAATATATCCTTTCCCGGCAACCTTTTCCATCATAATAAGCTGTTAATTCATTTAACAACAATAAAAGATCCTTCATCATCCCCTCTACCGTTATTACGAAACGTGTTATTGCTAAGAGCAGATTTATTTCAGCAATCATCACCAATTGAATAATCTAATAGTGAATGGACTTAATGCTCTCAATGCTTTTGGATTTCTTAAATGCATTATCGGATCTGGCGTAACGTAATTTTTTCCTGCAACCGACACCTCTTTTCCCGGCAACCTTTTCATGTATACAAATAAATAAAATTGAAGGATCTCCTTGCAATGTCTAAATTATTATATTTTGCAAAAACCCAAGTTAAAAACATTTAGTCTGTGTGTCTGTCGGTCTGTCTGTTTGCCTGTTGGTCGGTCTGTGTATCGGTTTGTCTGTCTGTCGGTCTACCTGTCTGTCGGTCTGTCTGTCTCTCTTTCTGTCTGTTTGTTCCGGGTAATTTCCGAAAGCGATGGACAATTTGGACAATACCTTCAATCATATCTCATTTTCTGGTAGATAGCTGATGTCACAATGAATAACATAAGCTACTTCACCTTTAGCTAAATAGTCAGGGTTACGCACATGCAAATAAAATTTAACAAAATCACTGAATTCACTGAAGTGGCATGTCAGCTAGTAACAAACACTTTTGAAATCGTCAAAAGACCCGTCACTATCACCTCTACCGCTATTACGAAATGCATTATTGCTATTCATAGATTTATTTCAGCAATCATCACCAATTGAATAATCGAATGGCGAAACGGGCTGGATGTGCCTCGCTCGGTGCGGTTGAATTATGACGAATTCATACATTGTGCGCCGAACACATTCGATCTTTTGTTCGCTGAAAATTATTGTGGATATTGCGTAACTGCCATTGTTGCGTGCGTGCGATTATCGATACGCTGTGTTTTCGCTACTGTGCACTTGAATAGGCGAAATTTTAAAACCCATTTACGCAGACAGATGGAGATAGACTCCAATAGCGGTTTGCATAATTGACAATTTGTGGAACTGCTTAGGTGTACACTGTTGATAGAGGCGCGGCTTGTTATACGTAATTTTCTTTTTATTATTTAGACTTACTTACATAGCTGTCATTCCCGATTTTGTCTGCGTCGGATTCAACGAGTTTTTTAAATTTCGCCGGTCTTATTTTTTTGTGTGGAACATTAATTCTTCTTCGGAAAATTAACGTCTGTTTTCTTATAACGTAAGCTATATATATGCTTTACAAAGTACAATTACATATTCTGTTTAGTTCACCGGTAGTTAGGTTTAAGGGAATAGCTAAAACTCTTTTTTTTTTAACTTTTTCATTAACCTATTTTATCCCACTGCTAGGAAAAGGCCTCCTCCTTCTCGGTCCAATTTCCTCTTTCTTGGGCCAATCGAATCCACAACTTCCCCGCAACGGCATCCAAATCATCGCACCACCCTTTCTTCTCCTAAAAGTCTTATATTAGCCAAATCTAACCCAGATTCCGGTGGAGTATCGCAACATTCATAATAAAATCTTTACTTTTATTTCAGTTACTTTTTTTTTAAATAAAAATGTAATTGATAGAATCAGGCGTTACTTTGCGGAAATCCATGACATACATGAGAAACTAAACTACTTTGCTTTAATCCGCGAATGACACTGAAAGAATTTTTCAAATCGGACCTGTAGTTCCTGAGATTAGCGCGATCAAGAAACAAACAAACAAACTTTTCAGCTTTATATTTTTGTATAGATCAATAGTATCAATAATAACATCCTTAATTTTTTTTTACTCTTGACTTCGTCAGCGTCAGTTCAATGATTTCGTTAAATTTTGGGGTTCTTTTTTGTACGCAACAATAATTATTTTCTTAAAACTAAAGTAGCCCATGTTACATCAGCCATTAGCCAATTAAAGACCCGCTGAAATAGGCCCAGCCGTTTCGGAGACTAACCGAAAAAAACAGACAGACAGCCAGACCGACAGAAATGATCAGAAATGTCAGCTTAAAATTTAAAAATACCTACTTTAGTGCATGCTCCAAGTGCGCCCCGGCGATCACCCCCGGGAAGCGGCCCTATACGTTTCTTCATAGATCTCGTCTCCATCTTAAAAAGGTTACCATTGCCGCGTTAACCGTGCTTGTAATTTGTCATCACAGGTCCGGCCCCTACGTGAATCTGATGCTCGATTCGGACGTGCGGTTGGATTTTAGGGTTGATATTAGGATTGAGTAGTAAGCTAACCTTACTAAGCCTATGGGCGCCGCCGTTGGTATGCCAGATACTCATCCGCCGCCGCCCTAAACCGACATCCTACCCTGATGTCGCCTGTTCTACTTAGACCTTACGTGGATTATTACCATCCAAGAGCTCTAAGTAGCTTCTTTTTGGGGACCGTTAGTTAGGAAGACATACTTCCATACTTAGGAAGTTCTAGAAATAAGTACATTGGTCTATTACAGTATATTATTGATACAAATACCAATGAAACTAAATATTAAAGGTATGCATATTATTTTCAAAGAAGATAATCGGATATCAAGCATTTAATTGTAACCATATTTTAATTTTTGTAAGATTAAAATTTTATATTTATAAAATGGATAAACCTAGCCAACTTTAATAGTTGTTTGAAAAGATAACGGAATATCATAGACCGAAATGCGTAAATCAAAAATTACTACTCGAATCAGGGGTCGGTAACCTACAGCTTGCGAGTCACATGTAGTTCTTTAGATACACCTAATATATAAGTGATTATGGAATAGCACCTATATAAATATTATCTAGGTAATTTATTGAGAAGAATGGGTGTGTATATCTTGCATATTTCGTACTGAAAAAAACACTGCGTTATTACTTGAAACCTCTTCATCATTATCTCTAGATCTCGACACTAATTAGAAGCAAAGACCAGTTCGGAAAACTCCCGAGTTTTACGGCACGTGGGCTTAGACTGAAGACAGAGAGAAAAGGACTATTCTAAGCTAGATATAATACAAAAATTGATATGTTTATGGCATGCAAAGGAAGATTGGAGTGGTTTGAACAAACAAGTTTTCAATCCGTAAACCAAAGCTAAGTGCACATAAGTCTGTCTCTTTGACAATGTAGAGCACAATCGCAGACCTTTATCCCTTATTAATGTAATTAATTGTACACAACATTGCTACTGCGGATACTAATTTCTACATCAGTCATATATCTATCTGCTATATTTAAACTGTAAATGCTAAAATAGTGAACTATTATGAAACAGGGACGGGAAAGGGGAAGGAAACGAGATCGGGGAAAATATTATAGGATAATAAATAGAATGTAGTAAATAGTAAGTAACCCAAAGTTCCGGCAGGACAGCGTCTGCCGGGTCCACTAGTAACATCATAAATGGCCTGTAATAGACGCAAATGTCCGTTTCAGGTAGTCAAGATCCTTACGGCTCTGGAGATTCGATTACAGATTGGCGAATTTAACTACTAGTAAAAAGGTGGAAAGGTTTTTTTTTTTATTGGAGATAGGCAAGCGCTTGACCGCAGTCACACTTGATAAAGTGTAGATGCGGTCTATGGTGAGACTCTGAATTCATGGATATATTGAGGTTACAATAGAAATTAATTTTAACTAATATTAAGTCGTACATAATACTAAATCTGTAATCTGTAAGTTTAACAAATCTAATTTTTATAACTCACGCGATCTTGCAGTTGGCACGAGTTATGACATTCCATTTTGACATAAATGATTGTTTAAAAAAATTAAAGAAAAATACTGCGGCCCTATCACAAGCATTAAGTAGGCATGAAGATTTTGTAGACAAATTAATAGACAACAATGATGACGTTAAGCTGAAAAGTGATTCGATGAAAATGTAAATCGTTGCGAGTTAATTAAATCCATCACAACAATGCCACAAAGCACCCGCCCATGAGAAAGCCCTTAATAAACGGTTGAATATAAGTTGGATTTCGAAAAAAGAAGCGCTCTGCAACTGGTTTTCACCAACTTTTTCAAAATGGGGAAGTCTTTTTGCTATAATAGGGAAACGAGCTCGTTGTTCAACTAACCGTTATTTGGCTATTCATTGTCATGAACAATTTCACCATCAGAATTGACAGTATTTTATTTACGTGATAAGCACATACATAATATAAGTATTTTATTTACATTCAAAGAGGTAAGTTCATAAATAAATAATTTTGACTTCATTGAATTGTGGATTAGTGTTGTACTATTGAAAAAAGAAACTGCACCAATGTTTTCAACTTTATCAACCTTTACCGAAACAAAATACCTATTATAAAATATTCTAGTTTATTTTCCTAATAACCAGGTATCGGTGTTTTGGAGTGGGTTATATTGACGGTTGGACTTTGAATGGACCAAAAAAGTAACAGAATGGTACCCCAGGGATAGATATGGCGTAAAGGAAGGAAGATAAAAAAGTGATCTGCCTAAGGGCTGAAGGAGATTAGCAATGGATCTACAAATGTGGAGGAAACCTGAAGAGGCCTATGTCGTAAGACAGTCTGATCTGGTAGCTGATTTAGAACAGCTTAATTCTATTTCAGGTCAAAAATTGTGTGTAGGTTATGGTTCGGTTGTATTTTATGTTTTCTATAAAATCTTTGTTTTCTTTAAAATCTTTGCTGAATAAATTACAGTTAAACCTTCTTGTCAGCAGCGAACTAAAACTTATAATTGAAAAGCTTCGAACAGATTTAAGTAGCTAGTGACATCAAACATGGTTCTGGACACAGAAGACTGGGTAGGTCCCATTGCATTTTTTACGAAAAAAAAAAAAACATTTTTTAAATATTTCTTCCAAAAAGGTTTTGATTTTCGATTGTTTCTCATAAGCTATTCGGCGATGTTTTTTTTAGTTTTTACAAAAAAAGAATAACTTTTTTTTAAATTTTGGTCGAAACGGTGTCAATTTAAAATAATTTTTAACTTGGTCTAAACGCTACTTCGCCGCGCCTTTAGTTATAACATGTTTTTATATAAATAAAGAAACAATAAACAACAAGTTTTCAGAAAAAGTTTTCAATCAACTGGATTTTTAGGTCTAACGTGATTTGTCATTTTTGAAGAAGGCTTAACGTGAGAAGTCATATAGCCTATAACCTTCCTCAATAAATGGACTATCTAACACTGAAAGAGTTTTTCCAATCGCGGGCTAATAGTGCATGAGATTAGCGCGTTCAAGTAAACAAACAAACTCTTCAGGTTTATATATCAAGTACAGATATAGATTTTTGTTGTTTATTCAATGTTTAATAATATAATTTTCTTCAACTTACAACTTAATAACTTTTTTAGTTATGAATCATTTAACTAAAAGCTGTCCACAATCATTTCGATGGCTTCTACGTAAAGTATCATAAGTCCCATTTTTGCCATTCCCACTTTTTTAAGTTTTCTAAATGAATATGATAAGTTCTGTTAATTTCAAAGTAAAATACTTAAACATACTTTACTTTGAAATTAATACATGCGGATACTACTGTCATGGACGGTATAGGGGGAGTGACAATAGCAGCTAGAGTGCTCCGGGGTCGCGTATCCGTATGAATCTGACCAGCTATCGGAAAGACAAAGGAAGATCCACCCCCTGGGAGAGTCGACTAGCTTATTTTACTTAGGATGAAAATGAAACAGCGGACCCTTCTTAGCGTCAACGCGGATTGAATTAGCTTGATTAAAATGGTGACACAATTGAGACTTGCCTCCTGTGGGACTAACACAACCATTTTCATCCTAAGTAAAGTCGACTCGTCGACTTACTTTGCTTCGAAAAGTTCGTGCTAGGCCCTCAGTACAATATTCGTGTGTATATGAATCTTCGATCTCGATTGTGAACCATGTTTCCATTTCTCTTGCCAATGAAAGCGCGGTGTAATAAAATAATATGGGCCCGAGAAAATTACTCCGATGATCGTTGCGATTGCTTCCATTAAGTAATTAATACTAAGTTATGAGACAATTTGTTTCATTTAACAGCAGACAAAATAACTGCATTATCACTTTTTGTTACTCAAATTATGACCAAGTTAGCAATAATTAGAACTGAGGAGGTGGTGGTCATTAGTGGTCGACATTTAAGTCGATCGCTAGGTTAAGCAGCTGCGCCCGGATGATAGATAGGTGATCCATTTATCCTTAACTGGCTCCAGCAAAATCCTCTGCGATTTAAGCGGATCCTGGTACTAGAACGGGATAACGCTAGGAAGAAGAAGGTAAGTATCACTAGAGACCTTATTTCTATTTTGTAATAGATATTGCAAAAGTTGCTTAGCACTAAACAGTCAATTAAAATTAAATTCTTTAAAGCCGGCAACGCACTAGGGCCTTCTGGTGGCGCAGTAGTCCGGTGGTTGAATTTGTTTTGGACTTTCGCTATATAAGTAAAGATGATCACATTTAATCCGCCCTCTTCATCGATCATTTTGATACAGTTGATTTTATTTAACATAAAGTCAATTAAGGAAAAAGAGTCAAATTGTGCGATCCTGCATTTCGATTCAAACACGTTCTAATAAAACAAAAACGTTTATTTTCAACTTCCGTTTTTATCCGATATATTAAGAGCCATAACGTAAGTGTACATTTTTAATTCAAACATAACAGTAAACTCTTGTCACTTATTTACGTATCCGGATTGCGCGAGTTAATCCGGTAAAAACCGGTATTTACCGAATGAGAGCAACCTGTTACCGGTTTTTGTATGCGTTCTTTGCTGATGCTGCACACGCGTCCGGTGCGGCGTATTTTAATAAAAACGAAGGATTACTACACTAGTTAAATTCACTTTAAAATAGTTGTTTATTTTACAAAGGCTAGTGCAAACAGAATTTGGCCGGAGTTTGGCTTTCTTGAACGAACTAGAGGTTCAAAGTTTTGTTAAATTGCATCTCCAGACTTGTTTATTAAAATAGTTAAGCAGTTTTCCTTGCATCTTCGAAATATCTGTGGTTTCTTTTAAGTGAAAACAATATATTTAATGTATTCTCAATAAACAATAATTAAATATCTAATCCGAAACTTCTGAGTGATGGCTTATCATATCATAATGTATATCGTAGCCGTCTGAAAGTCTCACAAACCGAACGAAACGTGATAACAACACCATCACTTTACGTGGCAGCATTGCGGCCATGGCACGCTGATCCCATGTGAGAAAGAGGTGCTGTTACGCGGACACTTGGGCCCAATTTGGCTGCAGACCAAAAGAACTGCAAGCGTGACGTTACCTATAATTAGATAAGTAGACAGAAATAAAGTAATGGGTGGAGTAAAAGGATATAAAGGTAGACAAAAAGGAGTAAAATGATGCAGACATTACTGTAACGGATAATATGGAGGTGGTGACAGTAGCAGCTAGTATAGTCCCGGATCATGTAATGGATCTGAGCAGTTACTGAATAGACAAAAAGGAAGCTCCACCCCCTGGACAAAAAATAAATAAATGGTATAGCGATTTGCGAAACGAAAACTTCTAACACCGAATATACACTTTGATGTGATCTGCTTAGTTTGTTGATTAGTTGACAGACATATCTTCGCAACGTTTCAATCTTTACAAAAATGAGGACGCACAATTAACAAAAAAGAAATTCTAAGCCACATTCAAGCCTGATAAATGTTCGAGCATACAGTGTTATCCAAAAAGGAAGTAAATCATATCTACTTATAATCTTGTAAGAGATTTCACTCTCACTAATGAACATATTCCTGGTCGCAATCCTGAAAAATTACAAAATACGTCTCGAGATCCTCAATCCCGCTATCAGCGCACATCACACGCTCAAGCCTGACAAATGACACTTATGTCTCACGTTATGTCTCCCTAGCATTACTTGTGACGTCAAAAACAAGCATCTTATGTTACACCTCATTAAAGTGACAAAAGATTAGACGCCAAATGACAAGAAACTGACGCAGCTGTTGCAAGGAATACTTGCATTGGACTAAAGTATATAACGCAAATCCAAATAAAACACACAGCATACTAAATCTATTTCTATATTAATATATAAAGCTGAAGAGTTTCTTTATTTGTTTGCTTGGACGCGCTAATCTCAGGAACCTCAGATCCGATTTGAAAGTTCTTTCAGTATTAGATAGCCTATTTGTCCAGGAAGGCTAAAATTTTTCACCTGATTTTACGCAGACGCGGGTAACAATTAGTATGTTATATATGTAAACAGTATATTCAGTTCACATTCTTTTGACAGTTTACAATCTCGCGAGATAAATTACAATCTAACAGTTTTTACAATTTAACGGTGCGAGATTTATTTCAAGGTAGGCAGAAATATTAGATAAATGAAAAGTGACCATGTGCGTGTCAAGACACGCTTATATAGAAGGGTTCCGTATTTGATACGCGATAAAAGTATTGATTAAGTAATATTTTTTTTTTCTAATGAGTTTTTAGCATGTTCTATCAACATGAAAAATTTGAAATCGCTACATCTAACAGTTTGAAAATAATAGGGAGGGGGGACTACCCTGCGGGTAGACAGTCGCACGGATAAAGCGAAATTCTAATGCCTCCTTGTAGGACTACCGAACCCTAAAAAGATTAATTCGAAAAGAGAACAAGCAAGGGTAAGCCTCGCTGACACAAACAATAAAATCCCAGCTCGCTTTAATTTCCCAGTTTACCCTACCGGAATCGTCTAGCCGACCGTATTTTACCTTGTACGGTATGTAAATCGTTCCACACCGCCGCATAATTTACTTTGCTTTATTTGAAGTACATTAAATGTCCGCAAACTGGACCATTTGCGTTCTAAGTATCGTTGTATCTTCACGATGCTACATTTATTCCAAAGTTGATAGAAATATTAGATAAAAAAGAATGATGCCGGAAGAGAACAAGCAGAGGTCAGGTGTCGCTGACACAAACAATAAAATCCCAGCTCGCTTCAATTTCTCAGTTTACCATGTCCGCACACTGGACCATTTGCGTTCTACGTATCGTTTCAACCATCCAGAGTGTTTTATGAATTAACGCACATCCGTTGTGTAAATTCCATCAAAGTTACTGTCCTGATGAGCGAGACTCTTAATTTGGCATTTCGTGTAACGAGCATTAAATAACGCTGTTTTACAACTAGCTCGTCTCTGTGACTTTGTTTACGAAGTCAGTTTATGTATGCTCTTATCTTACCTTTCGTCTTCTATACTTAGTCTTACGTGCTCAGTTTCCTATCAACCATCTAGAGTGTTTTATGAATTTACGCACATCCGTTGCATAAATTCCATCATAGTTACTGTCCTGACGAGCGAGACTCTTAATTAGGCATTTCGTGTAATGTCTACCGAAATGTTGCCAGTTCGTGACTTGGTAGGAGGCCATTAAAAAATAGTAAAATGGAAAATCAAGATGGTAATCAAGTTTTTGAAACGTTGCTAGCAAGAAATGTAATATGAGTTAAACGGCGTCTTCTTTTTTAAACATTTAAATTATTATGATGCGTGTTTGAGACTGCACAGTAGTTAAAGCTAGTTATTTGTTACAACACTGCTATTGGTATAGCTAATAAAAATATTGCAGCATGCTATATTCGCTTCTTTTTTTTGTTCATAAATATATTTATTTTAAAGAAATAGTATTGAACATATTTATTTTCTCACCTTCTTTACGTCGAGGGTTACTACATCACTGTCCATTAAGTATTTACAATCTTGGTCAATTTCAATGTAGTACATTCTATTCTTTGGTTTTAATTTTTTTATTTTACAGAGATACTAAAGCATAGGCTTCTTTCTAATTTAATTTGGGAATTCAGAACTCGATCAACTTAAAGTAGCTGATCGTATTCGCTTCGAGTGCTTCTTTTCCACTTTATTTATTGAAGAAACTTCATCTTCGTAATTTTTTCTAGTCGATGTTTATTTACAAACTAACTGATGATTGCGACTATTTGCCTGGTTTATTGTATGTAGAAATAGACGATTAGATTGCGTCGTAACATTTGTAAGCGCGTAAAGTATATGTAAATGACGAAAGTTTTTTTTTATAAAAACAAGGGGCAAATGCCTTTTCACCTAAGTGAACGTCACTCGATATTTTGAATCCCAGTATTCAGGTGCTGGCTGAGGCAACCAGACAAGTGTTATGAAACCAAGGAGCTCTCTGTTCAGTACCGGGTTCAGGATGGGATCGTAATTTTCAACGTCCTGGCAACATTTTATATATTTGTGTTACATTTTTGAAAGTATATGTTATTGCGACTATTAATTATTATATTACATGATTATTATGATATATAGTTTAGACTAGCGATGGGAAATATTATTCTTATAAATTAATAATAATTATTTTAATAATTAAATACAAGAGGTCAAAATTTTTTCGTGTTGTACTAAATTTTAAATAAAATAACAGAATATGAACTAATGTTTATTATTTTACTACATAAATAGATCACAAGATCACGTCTCTCAGTCGGAATTAAACGCGATAATTGAAATTGCGTAAGTAAATAAAATAGTTCAGTCAATTTTTTAGCATTTGTTCCCCGATCCACATCCAATTAAATACTCTAGAAACGTTGTACAATTTATGCAGATCAATTACATAAAAATACAACTTTTATTCAATGTCAATAGTAAGAGTAAGTCCACGTTCAACGTCCGGGTCCTCTAGTATAATTATAAAATATAAGTTTAGTATAGTATAGTATTATTATAATATGAAATATACGTTTACAAATTTTTATTATTTTTAGATACAAATACAAATCAAGGGTACCAAAAACTAAAACCCGTGATATTGACACACAACGTAGGAAACGTTAAAGATCGCGCATTTTAAAAGCCAATGACATCGAAAGAAATGAAGGTTCACAAAGCAAAGCGTATGTATCAATTTAATTATCAAATACAACAACAAGTATTTGCACTTAGATGCAAAAAGTTATTGTAAATTTTAAGTACTGTAGAAACGGTGTATTATTATTGTTATTAGTCTGCATAATCATCGAATTACGTAGGTCCCCTTAACGTAAGTTACTACAAATTTTGCATCACGGACCCTACCATTTTATGTCGGTAATTATGTCGATTATTTATTTTATCGAAATGAAACTTTAAGATACTTTTATTAATGAAGAAAACAAACGGTAATGTACAATGAAGTAATGAGTCCCTGACTCCTGAACTAGCTTAAACTGTGTTTCACGAGCAACTACTTTTTAAAAGCTAAATTCCAATGATATAAAGCCTTTTCTACATTGAAACAAACTGCTTAAACATTACAATCCCTAAATTTCTTATATTTATCAATCTAAATTCTTGTATTGCTTTTAATGGAAAGCGGCAATAATTTTGGGGATTTACTATTGTCTGACAAAATGTAGCTGTTACAATAATTTGTAATATATGCAAATCTAGGGTGAAATATTGTTGTTAGAAATTCTGCTCATAGTTCCAAATTACATTTTACGGTACTATTTGCTTTATAATTTTGATTTATTTTATTTACAGTTACATAACTAGAAAATAAGCAAACTAAACCAAATTAAAAATAGGGTAGTTTCCACTAAAAGAAATCCTAATAAATTTTTGTTCCCGATAGTTGACGGAGGTTTAAATATTACATGAATCAAGTGGAATTACTCAAATATGTCAGATTGTTTAATATTTTGATATTATAAATCAATTAGTAATTCTTTTTATATATATTACTTTTCGTACTCGTAATTTTCTTTATTTTTTTTGATCGTGTTTAACTAAATAAAATGGCCAAGTGCGTGTCAAGACACGTTTATATAGGAGGGTTCTGTATCTGATACGCGAGGAACGTATTTGTTAAATTACTTCAAAAATTTTTCTCCGATTTCTTTCTGAATAATTTTATTAATGAGTTTTTAGCATGTTCTATCAACATGGAAAATTTCAAGGCTCTACATTTAAAAGTTTAGGAATCCTATCGACCACCTTGCAGACGGACAGACAGACGGATGGACAGAGCGAAACTATAAGGTTTCGTTGTATGACTACCGAATTCTAAAAAGCAATATAAAGAATCTTTACATGTCCATACTCTTACATTCAATATTTGAGGTTAAAGTTATATGGACATGTATATTTTTATTCAGTGTCTTATTAACACTTTTATTAATCTTCGAAAGTTAATATAAAGTAAGTAGAAGTAAAAAAGCATATATTGAATTTGCATCCGTATAAAAATCCGTATAAAAAATAGTAATTTATCAGAATCATAAATCGATTATTGTGCTTTGTCAGCACGTTGGAAGATTATATAATTTTATACTTTAATAATTGTATGGATCTTAATTTGTAATAAAGTATTAGCCCGAATCGAAAAATCATCTACATTCCACAGAGTACCTCAGTCAATCGTCAATGCTTTGTATGTAGTGTTGTGTTCCTGCTATGCTTCTACAGCCGTGGTCTACATAAAAAATACGGAGCTATTAAAGCTTTATATATCAGTAAACGATTAAGAAGGTAAAAGGCATCTTTAAATTGTATAAAACAAAGTCGTTTACGCCCTTGTACATTTGGACTTTAATGCGGTTTTCATCAATAAACAAAGCAATTCAAAGAAAGAAAGGTTTATAATTACGTATGTAAATAAAGGCTCATCGGAATGGGTCAAGGCTCATCAGTGGGCGTACTTCAATAACAGTGGTTTGGTTCGTTTGTCATCTTTCATAACTTTGTTAATTCACGCAGAGCTTGAAGTTGAAATCTAAAAGAGATGGAATTCTTAACAATGCTCCATGGATTGACCGTGAGGGTATCGAGTCCATCGTATTGCAGAAGGAACCTAGGCAGCGCGTGTAGGTTTGTCCTATCGCGTGTAGGAGGAACTGATTTGGACTAGGCGAAACTAGTTCATCCTAAAATCGGGTTTGGCCGGTAACAGATACATTAAATTGTGGTAAATAATATGAGTTCTTGGAGGTGATAAACAGATATTCATTCAACTCGCTTGTGTAAACACTATTAAAAAGACAGATGAAAAAATCGGACGCTTAATTTTTTGTTATATTGTATGCATAATATATGTTATAATTAATTCCACCTAAAGATTCAAAATTTAAATATTATGTATATTTATAAAGATTTGTAAATGGCGACGTTAGGCGGTCACTCTTGACTGCTGGCTTGCATGAGCGAGCAACCAAAGGCGCACGCAGTGGTAACGAAGCGTACAATTATCCACCTAATTATGTATTTAATATGCGCGCACAGGCGAGCAGCAAGCTAGGGGCACCACACGATCTGTACTCCTAGTACCAATTTGACATTCTTCATCGTAGACTATCATGACTAGTATTCTCGTTGCAGTCGTGTAGACTCCACTCTAATAGACTTTACGACTCTACACCATATCGTTAGAGCTCGAGTTTCTCCCTTCATCGAAAACAGCGCCTGTTATATCTGGGCTGGTTATACCGACAGATGCATAAGAAAATCAATGTTTGGGTATAAATTATTATGATAACTTGCACTAGGGTGATGCATTTTGGCTTGAAAAATGTAAAAACAGAAAGTTATTATTAATGAACAATATTCACGAATTAAGCAGGGAGTATAAATAAATAAATGAAAATAAAAATTAATCCCAATTTCCGTTTTGCGCGGCATCACGCGTAAATAGTTTAACCGAATTCGTTAATTCTTTATTCGTTGTGTTTGTTATTGGCAGGATAAAGTTCTAACAAAAGAAAAAATTAAGAAATTGCGCGGATTTTTTTTTAATATAAGAATACTTAACCACCATATTAAATTATGCCTAATGTAACTTTGGCGCTTTTAAACGGGAACTGGACTGGAACGGGAATATTATTATAGAATAATAGAATGTAGTAATCCAACGTTCGGGCAGGACAACGTCTGCCGAGTCCGCTAGTTATAATACCTTCTTATGGCTTTCCAGGGAGAAGTCGGATCACATTGGATTTTTTACAGTATGTAACACAAGCGTATATCCATGAGAATCGGTAATAATTGAGCTAAACCGCCTCTCAATTGTTGTACATATAAAAATAACAAAATAAATACCATTTTATATGTGACCCAGTATATATACTTATATGCAAAAAGTTTATATTTTAATAAAGAAAAAATCCCTAAACTTCCAAATCCAATTAATGAATAATACGATATATGGTACGGGAAAGCTTTTTAAATAATAATCCAGTGTAGTATCTACAAATACGTCTTTAATTCCTAAAGAGGTATAAATGTTTAATTGGAGTCGTCGAAGCATTACTCGCTACAAAAACGCTTATAAGTTAAGAGTTGAAACTGGTGATATAATGTATATTAAAAAAATGAAGGTAATATAGTACGCTAGAACCTTCTTTCATATTTTTTGGAGTAACTGAATAAGAAGAGATTTCTCATGCTACTTTTAGTATATTATTATTATCGACCAAACTATCCATCAAACTTATGCATCAAAACGATTAATCTTAAGCCATCTTGCATATGAATATTACATATTTATATCCTTTATCTAGATATATAAAAGTGAAAGGTCACCTATCACGAAATCTCGAAAACCGCGGGACGTACAATTATGAAATTTGGCAAGGAGGTAGTTTTTATTTTGTTGAAAGTCATTGAGAATGAATTTTTCGCTAGGGCCAGATTTAAGAGGTTCTCACAATTTTTCGCGGACGAAATCGCGGGAAACAGCTATTACTTAATAATTTTTAATTCCCTTATTTAATTAAGTCTTGATCATAAGAAGAAATAGGCTTGCCTAAGCACATTTAAGACTTTATTGCAGTGTCCAAAAATATTATCTCAGTCTACGTCCTACTCGTATGGTCGAGCCGATCGCCCTATATCGGCAATTGGATGTGTATAAAGTCTACTTAATACATGTGGTATATGGTAAATTACAGATATGTTAATCATACCTTATGTAAAGGAGTTTATGTATACCATTTTTAGAGCCAGATTAAAATGTAGAAAAATATATTTCAATACATAAAAATTGACTGAACAAATCTTTGTCACCCTACTCCTAAACAGATATACCGATTTGGATCAACTTTTGTGTGTAGGAGTTCGTAGATGGTTTGCTGAGAAATTGGACCCAGTGGCGTTACTGTCGGTATTTAACCTAAATTATGTATGTTTCTAACTATAACTCAAAAACGACTGGGCCTATTTGACTTCGGTCAGTTTTCTTTTAATCCTATTATTTCTAGTAAGGTTTAAGAAAGAAAAGAAAACTCAAAATTATATTTTAAAAATACTAAAAGATGCACATAGTATTTTTTACGACAGCAGCGCCACCTAAAGGATCGAATTTCTCTACTTTTTCTCTTCTCTAGAAAGTCAATTTTTTTATAGCTTCTAGGGACCGCAGATTTCAGTACTTGGTATAAATTTGAATTTTATAGTTCTACGCTTTTCTGAGAAAAAGCGTATTGACAGACAGACGGACAACGAAGTGATCCTATAAGGGTCCTATTTTTTGCCTTAAAGGTACGGAACTCTAAAAAAGTCACAAACTACCAACTCTTTTTTATATAATACCATAGACATTTTAAAGGATACGTCCAAACTATGAGTACTGTCTAGCTCGTATATAAGAGAGTTTGACAAGATTTTTATTTCTAGGACTACATTTTGGTAGCTGGAACCAATCCGCCCACGCAACGGTTGAAGATCAAGTTTCAGATAGACACGTCGTAATGAATGCAAAATCTGCTAGCATAGACAATTATAAATAAATTATTAGACTATAATGTTAGGGGGAGCGAAACAATTCAAGGGTTTTGATTCAGTTAACATTTTTAGCCTTTAAAGGTTCAGCTGTATAAATCCAGGGTAGATAGAAGTCCAATGTTTCTAAATTAAGAGGAACTTTCTTCTCATGTCGTATCAAAATATGTTACGAATAAGGGTACCCGCAAAAAGCAAGCTAACTTTCCCTGCATCAGCAGTCTCTACTCACTCACGAGTTAGGTTATTTACTCAAAATAAGAAATCTTTATTTATAAAAGTAAGTGTACAGTTCATTGAAACCCTAACCTAACATAAAGATTATTTTTTCCTATATTACAAAGTTCAGACGGGCATTTGGTTTACCTAAGTGACCTGCTGCGGCCCCCGTGGACATCTGCACCACCAGAAGGCCGGCAGATGCGTTGCCAGCCTTTAAAGAACCGTTTAGGCCACACAAACTCTCGCGACGCGTGACAATAATACCTTCACTTGAAGGTATTGCTGTAACTTCACGGGGCAGCCCTTCTTTGTCACTTCTTTTTTGGGGGCACGCTAATTCTCGAAAGTTATAAGATACATATAGCGCCAATTTTCGGATTGTTCGATGCTCTTTGAATGCGCCCCATTCGTTTCGTTGCGAGAATAAAATGGGCTATCTGTCTGCTCTTTTAGGGATACCCGTGACGAATCCTTTTCACGTACTCCTTAATATGGTACTGTTTTAGAACGATATGAATGATTCATATTTCATATCTAAGTATGTTGGAAACGAATATGACAATATTCATTTGCTTCAGTAAGATAGTATTAGGTTTAGTTACTTTAATAGAGATTTTTGGCTTTAGATTAGAACGTCCTTTTGACTTAATGAAAACCGGTATTAGGAAACAAAATATATAATAAATAAATAACATATACAGGACTATATGACACACGGACGTCTGTTCCTAAGGTAGACAACTTAATGCCTGTGTTAAATGTTTTCGGCGTTTCCAAATGTTGAATGTCTTATCAGACTATTCCTAACACTTCCGATCACTAATAGTACAGGAGGAAGATCGTTCAGCGCATTAAAACGCGTCAAAAATTATTTGCTCTCATCTATGTGCCAAGAAAAAGTAAGCGATTTAGGCTTACTTTTTATCGAAAAAGACAAACTTCGTCAACTTGACTTCGATGAAATCATTTATCAATTTGCGACTGAAAAAAGTAGGAAAAAGTTGTAAATTTTTAAGAAAGTTGTAAGGTATTTGAATAATATATCCATTTTTGCAAAATTAGCTGTATTTTGTTATTTTGAAAAATAGGGGGGGGGGGGGGGAAAATTTTAGAACGGGGGCCCCGAAAAATTGAGATTGCTTGGAGAGCATTACGAAAAGTGTGATGGGTCGACACGAACGGAAATGACAAGGAGATATAAGTTAGTGACGATAGAAAGATAGAGTTACGTATATTATTTTTCATACCATAAGCCTATAGGAATTACTGATGTAACCAATAATGAATAAAAAATCTACTCAAAAATATTCATTTATCAATAAAACCCATAATAAATTAAAATAGTTCTTGGAAATTTATATACATGTGTATATAAATTTATGTCTACATATAGATGGAGCAAAAGAAGTTTTACTTCAGTCTAGTGGTCAAAAGCACACTAGTTGTCAATTTTTTTGCATTAACAGTTACTTCTTAATAAGTTTAAGCATTGGAAGAATATCGACTTTTGCAAGTATAGTGTATGTAATGGATAACACTGTGTTTCATTATTGTTATAAAATTTGTTGCTCCGATTGTTTCCGAAATAAAGTAAAATAAAATAAATAAAAATAAAATACTTTTAGGATTACGGAAAAAATATAATCTGACCATTTTCTCAAGGCAATGTAGGCAAAACATTCAATGACGCCTGCAACGTCATTTTATTAATTATTAACATCATGACCTTGCTTTTTCTATCGTTTTGTTCTAATCTACATAATCCAATCGACGCTATAGTGAATACAATTTTAACATCACGGGCTCCCCTGCTATTACAATCTAGAATGTTATATTACAGATACAAGCTATAAATTAAGATACCAGTATACAAGTAATCTACTTTTTTCACCTCATTATAACAAAAAATGTACATATTGCCCGTCACTTTCTTTTAAAATTTGGAATAAGTCGTAACAAAGTAGAGGTACTGGAAAGTGTTTCTAGAAAACAAATTGGAGCTTGTTAAAGTATTTCATTTACATTGAAAAGAAATTAAAATAATTAATTAATTTGAGGGGGAAAAATTAAATAATATATTTATATTTATTTAAAAAAAATTAAATTAAAAATAAATAATGGGGGTTAAAGTATTTTTAAAAGAAAAAATTAAAATTTCGATAAAGAATTATTATTAAGAATTAGTATGATATTAGTATTAAAGAATTATTATGTTTAAAACTTACATAGACAACTAGGTTGTCTGGAAGAGATCGCTATGTAGCGATATTTCTTATCGATTATAGTTCTTATGCCGGCATTTGAGTCGATCGCTAGGTTAAGTAGCTCTTACCTTACGGCTAGGTGATTTATGGGTGACCAACTTTAACACGTGTGAAAATGGAAAGCTTATTAAGCACTAGGCAAATATTTAAACACAAATTAAAAAAGTTTCTGATAGAAAAATCCTTGTATAGATGTTAATTTTAACTTTAAATTTTATTGTGGCTGTTAATAAAATAGTATTCTCATATTTTAGAAGCATAGCATATTAATTAGTATTAAGGTATATACATACTTAAAAGCGGTATTTGAATATATATTATAGCTGTAAGACCATGTGTAACCCAAGTTCGCAATAAAGGATTTTAATTGATTTGAAAATTTTGAATTAAGAAAAATGTGAGTGTAAAACTCGGCATCTGTGAGCTCTCTGGTGTTTGCAGTTGTCCATGGGCGTCAGTAGTTACTTAGGTGAACCGCCAGCCCGTTTGCTCTTTGTTTTATAAAGAAAAATACTAATACATAAAGCTGAAGAATTTGTTTCTTTGTTTGTTTCCTTGAACGCGCTTGTCTCAGTAATTAATAGTCAGATTTGAAAATTTCTTTCAGTGTTAGATAGCCCATTTATCGAGAAAGGTTATGGGCTATATATCGTCACGCTAAAATTGAATCTATTTTTTTTACCTAATTTTATGCGTGCGAAGTCGCGGGCACAGCTAGTTATCCATATCCTTACTTAATAAATCCTTACTTCGTAAACTTAGCTTTTAAATTTGTAAACTATGTCAGCAAATTATTAGTTCCATTATTTCAGCTAGTTTGTTCGACTAAACTTACGAAAGCAATGAAAACTCCTTAATGTGACTCTATCAAAAAATCCGTTCTTAACGAATGTCCACTAACTATAAACTATCTATTTGCCAAATTTCATATTTGTACGTCCCACGGTTTTCGAGATTTCGTAATAAATGATCCTTCGTTCTTATGTATAAAGATTATATTTTTAGTTATATCTAACTAGCTGCTACCCGCGAGTTCCTCCGCGAAATATTAGGTGACTATTAATAGATTAATTTTTTGCCCCTAATTCTTCTTGCCACTGAACTGTCTCACGCACACGTCTCGTAAATAGGGTAAATTTAAAAATCTTTGTGTATATATAATATATAGATAATATATCTCTCCAGGGACAAGTGGAAGAGCGCCACCAAGAAAGTGCGAGTAAGCCGGCTCCCCCCAACGAATGCACGCGATTCGCACAATTCGCACGTTTTTAGCAATTTTTATTTTCAGTAGAATTCTAGTGCAAATATCATCAGTTTAGTATATAGACACTAGATGCGACTTCATGTAGGATAGTTGCAATTAAGTATTATTAATTAGTATGGAATTGTTTCTCGTAAGTTTAAGCGTATAGGAAAGCCCTTTAAATTGTTTATGCCAACATAGTTAAAATCAATGAACATTTTTGCAGTTCCCATCGACTATGCAGAGTTTTTAATGAGATGAACATTTAACGAATATCTCGTAAAACTCGGTATTCAATTTGGGAGAAAAATATAAAGATCTTAAGTATCAAAAGGCCGCGCTCAATGAGGTTGAATCTGTTTTATTTTACTACTAGCTGAGCCCGCGACTTCATCCGCGTAAAATTAGGTAAAAAAATGATACAAATTTAATGTAATGATACATAGACTTCCTCGATAAATGGGCTATCTGACACTGAAAGAATTTTTCAAATCGGACCAGCAGTTCCTGAAGTTAGCGCGTTCAAGTTCACCAAACTAACAAACTCTTCAGCTTTATATATTAGTATAGATATAAATAAATTTATACACGTAAACAAATATTGTGAATCGAAAGTAAATAAAAATTATATTTGTGGCATACACTTGTTATAAATTTAGACTCAATAAAGTATATTTTATTACAAGTTCAGTTGATCTTTACCCACTCGTAAATTTTCTTTTTTATGCATTTAAAAAAAATACATTTCAAAGGTTTAGGTTAAGTTTACGACTAGCCCTGGATGCCAAGGTTTTGCCATTTTTACGTCTTACGGCAGTCCCATTACAAGATAAAGTATAAAAAAATTAATCCATAGTGTCATTCTTTTTACTCTTTTTTATTCTACTCTATTTTTGGAATGGCTTGGACAATGGCTTGGAATGTTTCACTGTCATACATAAATTTAGTTGTCTGGGACAGATAAAGATGTCGAATAAAACTGGCGCCCCTCAAAATGTTAAGCTTATTAGATTATACTATTTCTTAGTAATAAATATTATGATAAAAATCCATTCTTCTGTCAAATCAGAAGTAATTTCTAGTCTTGGTTTTTTTTTATCCACACGTATTTAACCGACTGGAACCGTTCACCATTTTGTTACATAAAACATTTAATTAAAAAATGAATGATATTAAAACGAATAACTTTTTGGAGATAATAAACGTGTATGCATTATCTTGTCTTGTCACATGTAAATAAATATTTGAAGACAATTTAAAAGAATGGCGGGTAATCCGCAACTGTCAACTGGTGAGTACAAACGTATTTTAAAATCATTATCAGAGAGTATACGATAAGAATGAGCGCACGATCAATCGTATACATGTTTATTATGATACGTGGGAGCAGATAAAAGCAGTGCAGTGTTATCATCTACGAAAACCAAGGTCAAGTCACTCGGATTCCTTGAGAAATTTAAGCCACCTAGATTTGCACGTTAACTTAAAACGCCCCTGACATATTCGCTCCCTTTTTTGTCGTCTTCCACAGATTAGTTAAACTTTATCTCATCTGACAATTTCTGATCTTCAATACGCAAGTATTGCTTTTGCTAGTATACGTCATCCTTGATATTGGAAATAAAGACTACTGGTGACGCTTATCAGCCGTGGGCTTATCGATGATAAATACTTCTTAAAGCAATAAATTAATTGTTCCACTGTTATATTGTTCACTATTATGTTTATTTTTTTTAATGTCGAGTTAACATATTTTAACCTGACAGTCTTATATCGGGTATCAGTTATATAAGCTAGCAAAAAATTAAGCTATGTGAGGGCTCGCGTAGTTATTCATATATTATTTTTGTCATTATATTTTTTTTACCGATAACACAGATGTGTTGTATCTAGATAGATATGTTTAATTACTATGTTAAAGTACAAATGTATAGGCGTAATATTGTTCAGTAAAGTGTACTAAAAAAAGAGCTCTGGTTGTGAAACAGTGCTAACCAAAAGGAGATCTGAAAATATCTATGGTTTTTTTAGATTTCTTATTAAATCCTTTTTTACAATTATTTTTATTACTTCTTACTATCTTTCTATCCTTTGTTGGTGTACGAGTATCGTATTGTACTATAATGTCTAGCAAGAATTCCGATATCTTTGACGTTATCAATTGATAACATACTATATACAAAGATACGTTAATTTCCTATTAGCTTCAAAAAGGGAGTCGCTTTGGGTTTTTTTT
>JANCMC010030183.1:651195-669668 GCA_024363005.1 Charaxes varanes | reverse complement strand
TCACTCTCTTAATAATAAAATTTTAATAGAACTAGAAATCGCTGGCTGGACGTAATTCGCCTACAAACCTTTTTGCGTACAACGACATACATATATTGTTCTAATCACAAAAAATATATATTTTTTTCTACTTTAATTTAGGGTTTTTTGTCCTTTAGGACGTACCAAATTTATCATAACTTAAATAAAAGTTGATAATTAACATAACATACTGTTGTCTCGATTACGCTTTGACACCATCTAATACATGTGTGTGTAAATGGAGTAAATATTTTGGCATTGGTGTGCGTGTGATTTTATTTTAATAATTTGATATATTAATATTGCATGTTATAAAAAAATTCGCATTCGCACAATTTCCTTTATATGAACTACAATTGAGACAAATTTCATAATCCTCCGTCCGCGCAATTTTCGTAAAATGGTACCTAAAGTTTTTGTTTCACGTATTAATATATACCTAAGACTAGTCCCACAGTTTTGGGGAGGAAAATTCTCATAAAAATTAGTAAAATTGTGTACGAAAATAAAGGGCAGCTCTACATTATACTCTCCTCACGACACACAACTTTCCTTTGACTATTCTTTAAAAGGGGAGTCACAATTAAAAAGGTAGATGCAATAAGGTATATAATTGCATGTGGCACTACAGACGTTAATTACATTTCAGCCATAATATGTATGTATTACTACAATTGCCTTTGAATTGAATGCAGAGTAATTACGCACAGTATAACACAGCGTAAGCATACTTGTTTTCTGGTTATATTATCATAAACTAGGTAAAATAATATATCTTCGTGGATCGAACATATTATAACGTACATGAATTGGCCGAAATCCCTAAAAATACCCAGTTTATACGCAAATCCGGGATTCGTGGTTACTCTAAACACATAGCTAAAAAACAGGATATATAGTAATCTGGTGATAAAGGGAGGTTGTGACCTAATTAGTGATCGGCTTTTGAGTCTAGCGTTAGGTTAAATAACTGCTGCGACCGGGTAATAGACGGGTGTCCCATTCAAACACTGGTTTATATTGTATCCAACCTTCTCCGTGTCTCGGAAGACACGTAAAACAGCGGGACTCGATTAATGTCACTGAGTGATATTAGTCGTGAGGTTGTAGAGATCGTGGGGGTTCCGAGGATGACATCAGATGGCAACCATCTTAACTCGCCCCACAACCAACTCCTCTGCAATGTTAGCACACCCTAGTAATAGTCAAGGATAACGCTAGGACGAAGAAGATATAGTAGACTGGTATATACTGGATTGAGAGTAGTAGCCAATTCTATTTCAAGTATTTAAAAAAAAAATATAGTAAGCAATCAAAAAATATGGCTGTTTGACAATTTTTAAATGTTTTTTAATTTTATGAATATAACTGAAAAAGAAACTAATAATTTTTGATATTTCTTTCGCTATTATAGGAATTAAAAACATATACGTATATGTATTATTTAGATGTATACCCCCTTGGTTTCTAATCCATTTTCATGCGTTATGAATTATAATGGTTTAATGCCTTTGCATATATTATTTTTATAAAATATATTTCTCTATAATTGGTTTTGGTATTTTATTTTTTTATAATTAGAAGCATAAATCACTCATTGTAGAGTCGTTTTAAACCTTGGCAGTCAAGCGAGTTATATCTTATCACAGTATCTCAATGAATTATTAGTACATTAATAGAAATAGCGTAACATAATTAAGACATTATAATGCTTATTTTCGTAAATTGTAGATCAGCCTACCTACTTTAGTTTTCGCAGCAATCCTAAATGTTTCGGGATAAAAAATATTTAAGCTATAAGTAATGTATAACAGCGTAATCTTTTATTTATATAATAATCAGACGAAAACAAAGGTGAAATTCGACAAGGAACTACTTTATAATTTGTACACATCCGCTGAGAACGGATTTCATGACAATCCAGAATAATGAGACGCAAGAGTTCTTGCAAGTCTTTAAGCGGACGAAGACGGGAAATAGCTAGTTTGATATCTAATAAAGTCCAAAGAGGTAGGAAATGTTTATAAAAACACCTTCGCAAATAATGCATTATTTTAGAACAAATATGGTTAGCATAAAAAAACATATAAGAGACACAACCTTAAGAGACAGACATACGCCGTCCCAAATTTTTATTTAGTATTTTTGAAGAGGAACAATTCCTTCATACATGATTTTTGCGAAACTTTAACCGTTTACGCAGCGGAAGCTCTCAAAAGAGGGAATCAGGGGAAAAGACAATGTAACATAGGAGGCTAGCTGATCAGGGAGAAAGATAATTTGCTTTAGGCAGCAGGCAAAATTGGAAGTAGAAAAAGAGGAAAGGCAGTACAGCAGTGGTTGAACAAGTGGTTGTTCTTTATGGTAAGTCAGCGGACAGCAAGAATTGAATCTATCTGTATAAATAAGCTAGTTTTTCTATGTTGAGAGAACAAGGAATTGATTAAAACATTTTTATCTATTTTTTTTCTTGTTTATATACAACCAATTTTTTTAAGTGTATAGTAAGAAGTGTAGTGTATATTTTAAAGTTCGATTACACGTTTTTCATTCTTCAAAATAATTTCCGTTGAGATTCTAAAATATGACTAAAACCCTTTGTACGGAATTGAAAACTTATTTTATATAAGAAATAATTCTTAGATAGAGAATGTTGAAACGAAGCTGTCTGCACCATTAACTCACTTTAGACCTAAAACGTAATCGGACTTTCTAGTACTAAACGTGCATGTATATAATTTTATGAACGTTTCCATTTTAAATGATTAATGTATCTATCTATCTATATATATTTTGTTCCATAGGTCAGCGGATTTGTATATGTGACAAGTGTTCTAGTCTCACTAGAGGGCAAGCTCAAGAGCAATGAACTGATGGACCGGGACATGTTACAGCTGATACATATTGTATTTTATACAATAAGCACAGCCATGAGGTTTGAGCCGGCTAACGCTAAATTTTTTCATCACGAGGTAAATATAAATTATTGTATAATAATATATTATGAGATGGTACGGAACCCGCAGTGCGCGAGTCCGAATCGCACTTTCCCGGTTTATTTTTAACCTCTTCAGCTCGAAAATTTATCCCGTATAAAGAAAACAGGCATGAAAGAATATCAACTGTTTTATACAAAGGACTTACCATGTCGAATTTTCATTTCGTACTTCCTATTTCCATATCTACCTGTAGTTTTTATAAAAATAGATACAATAACAGCTTTATCAGCCAAAACTTACATAGACCAATACATTATTTTATTTATGTATTTGTAGTTTGTCCGGAAATTAAAAATGGAATTGATGGATTATATTCGATTCGCTTCGTTCAGTTCGAATTGATCCCGTTCACTGAATGTTGCTAACTTCTGTTGCTAATAAGTTGTCTACCTTAGGAACAGACGTCTTTATGTTATATAGTCCTGTATATATTTATTTATAATAAAAATACAAAAAAATAATAATATAAATATATAAATTTAAAAAACGCCAGAATGTATGTACGACTGTACTAAATAGTTTCCAACGACTGTACTAAGTTATATTACATATTTTTTGTTATGATTGTTGAGAGTAAAAAATGATTTTGACTGTCTGTCCATTTGGATAATTGCCGAAACGGCTGGAAGATTATGACGGAACTTTAACAATACAAAGAAAAACTTAGGCGATATTACTTTAAAAGACTATTAGGGTTCCGCATAAAAAGTTAAGACCCTCTAAATATAACAAAATCACTACTGAAATCACGTTTGTAAAGTCCAGTAGTTCCTGAGAATAGCGCGTTCAAACAAACAAACTCTTCAGCTTTATGTATTAAAGCTATAATTTATCGTTGATTATTATATGTAATTATTTGATTTGTTCTTGTTATATTATTTTCAGTTTGACATTTTTAAATTATGAATTATTTTTCCAAATGCCTATTTTCCATGACATTCAATAATTTTATTTCAATTTGTATAGTTAATTATTGCATGCTTTTTAGCGGAAATTTAGCGGAATTCGCAAATAAATAAATTATGAATTATGAATTATAAAATATGCATTGTAAATATATATATTTACATCAATTTTACATCAGCGCAGATAGATTATACAATCAAATTAATCAAATAGTGTCGATCTATCCTCTCACTAAAAAGATAAACAATAAATCATTAATAGCATTTAAATCTGTAACTAATTTCCTGAAAAATAGGTTAAATTGTCCATTTAGCTGTTGGCATACAAGTTAAAAATATTTATTACAACAATAAACAGCTTTTGGAAAAAAATATTCCCGAAATTAAAAATTTACTTTACTTAAAACTCAGTAACATATCAACAGTAACAAAATTCGAATAAAAGTTTTTTTTCGACTACCTAATGACTGTAAAGTCAGATATTAGTTTTAAAAACCTCTTATTACAACAAAACCACTAATATGTTTAATAACGTGAAGACATAAAACAAATTGAATTACAATTGAGTTTTTTTTTTTAATAACATGAATGTAAATAATAATTTAGTCGTGGTTAAAAATTGAATTTATTAAATTACCGAAAGCAATGTAGTAACTCGATTGCTAAACAAGGTATAGCCGATATAATTATATATTATATAAAGACAATTTTTCTTTATTAAATTTAACCGTTTTATTAGTAAAGTAATCGTAACATTTTACTGCAATCTTAAAAATTATTTCATGATAGAAATATATATAGAAATGTGATTTGAAATTGGAAAAAGAATCAGACTTAAAAGACTTATAGCCGCTACACATATTTCGATAAATCGATGCAAAAAACTGTATAGTACAGTTCAATCTATTCGTATGTATGAAGACTCGTTTTCAATTTAACTGTACAGTGTTTTCGCAACGATTTATCGAAACGTCGACCGCGGCTATTAGACTTCAACGTTAAGTTAACATTGTAAGGCGAAAATCATATCTTTAATCTGATATAAATATGATCTAAGAGAAATGAATGATTTTATAAATTCAAAAACCTTTTTATTAAAGTATACTTAAAATTTTGGCTTTTACGACTGTTTGACTAAAAATTACAAGTACTTAAATTTATTTATATTCATTTAGACTTTGAATTCAGAGTATGGTAAATTGGTTAATGGGTTATCTCTCCATAAATCTTGAGTCAGAAAGGCATAGGTTTTTGCAATAGTCGCATAAGTAACTTTAGCAAAATTTCGAAGTGTACTAGTAGAACTATGTGCCGAAGTATGGCAATCCTGCGCTCTAGCTATAAGAAGTTTCTTGGGAACTGGTGCTGTTACAATTCCATTATCACGTGTAGCAATTAAAAATTATATTTTATACGTCAATACATTATTTTATAATAAAATTTATTGATGCATAAGAAAGAAAACAATTTAAAAGCAATTAATATGACACAATATTGTAAAATTTTAAGATTGTGTTTTGCTCAAATAACTAAAATATAAAGCAGAAGAGTTTATTTGCTTGTTTGTTTACGCGCTAATCTCAGGAACTACAGGTCCGATATGAAAAATTCTTTCAGTGTTAGATAGCCCATTTATAAATTGGCTACATAACATCAGGTTAAAATTTAACCTAATTTTATGCTAACGAAGTCGCGGATAAACAATTAGTCTAGAATGAAATAAAATTTCATATAAAATTATAACGATTTGGTAAAAATCAAAAAGAGTAAGGAATAATAGAATGGGTCACCCATCTATCACCCGGTCGCAGCCAGAGCTACTTAACTTAGCGATCGACTCAAATGCCGACCACTAATTAGGCCACGACCTCCTCTAAATGAGTACAATATTGGCTTAATATATTTACCTAATAAAATATTTTATCAATAATTGTTTTAAACTTTGTAAAATCAATGTCCTAATAGTTGCTTTCAAAGAGAAGTAAAAGAATTTGATTCAACGTTTATACTTCGAGCCAAGCTTCAATAGTAGCAAAGTCTTTTCTTGTATTGATGATCTTTTTCAACGGAAGTTAACTGATAGCGGGTTTTTGTTTTCTTAAGAATCGTTTCGAATAAAATAGATCCGAGAGACGTCGGAAATGCGGTACACAATAGCTTACATGTCTATTTGTACAGTTTTAAATCGCCATTATTACTAACAAAGGAGAAAAATAAAGTTATTTATCATATATTTTGCATATAAAGACCTCATTGTACGAGTACTTTGGGAATGACTTAAATTCAAATTCTTTATTTGTCAGACTGTTACAATGTTCTTATTATTATATAAGAGGTGAAATCTGCCATAAGATGGAGTGCAAAATTAGAAAATGATAATTTCAATTAAAAGTTACTATTCTCATAAGATTATTTTACTAATATCAAATATATTAAATTTTACAAGTATGTCAAAGAACTTTACAATGTCAAGAAGGTACTGCGATGTCTAAAGGTACGACAATGCCTAAATGTCAATTAGTATTACAATGTCAATGTCAATTAATGCCGGCGTAATGGATCGGAATTATCTGCCGCCTTACCCAGGTAATTTATTGCGATGTAATTAATTTGTGTTATATTTTAAAACTATTATTTATTTACGTTACAATTTTAAAACCTATTTTCCTTAAATATATATAAAAATAGTATGCTGCAGTTGTGAAACGAAAAACTGTATTTTCAAATTTGATTATATTCTTCTTTAGATTAGTATATTTAGATCAAATTTAATACAATCGTCAGTAGAGGAAAATAGAAACAATATTTATGTAATCTTTTTTAAGATACTTTTGCGGATACAAACTTAAATGTTTTTAAAATTATATATCGCGATCATTTTAATGCGCATATTATTTTCCAAGTATAATTTTAGTAGTTTCTTCGCACCATTATTTTTATAAACTTTCACCGATGTCTGCCACACAAATATTTCCTGACGCCACAGTGGCGTCCTCAGCTATACTGCAGAAGACGCCAGGATGGCGTCATCGGCAGCCAATAAAAGTTTTGACTATTTTCTTTAATTTCTGGCTTACTTAGGTTTGAAGATCTTTATTTTTCATTAAAGACTAACAATTCACTTACAAGGAAACAAATTTATACATATGTTTTATATAAACGTCGATAATGCGTCACTAAAATTTTCATCAATGAAAGTTTTGAGAGTTAAATTAATTCGGACGCCACTGTGGCCAGGGTGTATGTGTCCAGAAGACATACGTTTACCAAGCGGTTAACAGTACCAAGTTTTAACGGACATTTATGTGTAGTGCACCCATCTATCACCTGGTCGCAGCCAGAGCAACTTAACTTAGCGATCGACTCAAATGCCGACCACTGATTAGGCCATGATCTCCTCAAAACATGGTACATGAGCGACTTCGTTCGCGTAAAATTAGGTTAAAAAATAGATTCAGTTTCAGTGTGATGTAGATATAGCATATAACCTTCTTCGATAAATGGGCTATCTAACACTGAAGGAATTTTTCAAATCGGACCACTAGTTCCTGAGATTAGCGCGTTCGATCAAACAAACTAACAAACTCTTCAGCTTTATATATGAGTATAAATGTATAAGCATTTTCAAATTCTTCACGTTTTTAGCGGATTTCTTACTACGAAAAACTACTCGAATTTCATTTTCACGTGTCGCGGTAATAAACATTCGGCCAGTGTCACGTTATATAGACAATTTACTAATAGTAGACTTTGTCTGCCGGGTCCGCTATAATTTGTTCTATATACTATTTATTGTTCTTAATTTTTATTAATGTTGTCAAAATATTTTAGTTATGACAATTATTGTGTTGCGCATTCAAGGCACAAACAGGCAAGCGGTGCGCCTTCAGGGTGCAAACAGGCAAGCGGTGCGCCTTCAAGGCGCAAACAGGCAAGCGGTTCTGTTATGTAAAAGCTGACGCGAATAGACATTACTCCAAAATTCGCATATGCGTTACCGTCCATTGAGTGAACAGTATATAACCTTTTCATGTAGATCCCTAACTAGTATCTATTAAAAACATTGCAGCTGGTTCCATAGTGTATAATATAAAAACATCCTGTAATTTTAAAAAGAGACGAGAGATTACGTTAATAACTCAAATATACGAAACTAGCTGTTCCCGCGATTTCATCCGCGTAAAATTTAGTAAAAAATCATTTTTAACGTGACGAAATATAGCCCATAGCCTTCCCCGATAAATGGGGTATCTAACACTGACAGAATTTTTAAAATCGGGCCATTAGTTCCTGACAATTGCTCGTTCAAGTATAGAAACAAACTCTTCAGCTTTATATCTTAGTATAGATATGATTTATATTATGTAACATAAAAATTCAAAAATTTTTTTTTTTAATATTCTTCACAGTCTAAATCCTGACTTACCTGACGAGACCTTCGTTGAAAACAAAAATACGAAGCGGACGAGATTTAGGCTAAATTACTACACCTTTTCAGTGTTTGTTTATCTACATTGTGTTGTTTGTTAAATAAAAATCAAAGTTGTTTGTTAGTTTCGCTAAAACTCGAAAACCGCGGGACCGTTTTAAATTCTGTTTTTTTTTTACACTTCCTTTCCTTAACGGAAATAGAATGAAGGGAAAAGTAGCAAGATTATTAAAAACTACAAAATAAAATTTTGACTGGCGTGCGACTGTAAAATTATTATTTCATAAAAAATTCGGCCAGTGTCACGTTTTATGGAAAAGACATAAAGGAGATTGGTTAACTGGTTAATAGCAGATGACCCAAAATCGGGAAAGACAATGTCTGCCAGATCCGCTAGATTTTATTAAAAATGAAATGAAACGACATTATTTTTAAGACTGAGACGGGATGCAAGGATTGTAAAAATACGTCGGTATGTAGATGGTAAGCTGATGATAAGATAGTATTGAGAGGAACAGAGTAAAATTAGTTTTTTTTTATATATTTAATTATCAGCGGGTTAAATAAGATATTATTTTTGTATACTTGTACTTGTAATAAAAAAAAAGTTCGGCATGGTTACCGTTCCATTAGATTTGAAAAACACCCATAGATAAAGCGATTTTTTTTAAACGTTTTACAATAAACTATTCCTTTTTTGTAGAAAATGACCTATTCGAAAAATAAATTGCTTTTATGCTTCAACCATATGAAAACTTGCAAATTATAATGTTTTATACACTTTAATGTAAGTATTGGTAATTTGAAAGATCTACTTGCAAAATTGATTTTCTTTTACTTATTGCATATACAATACGCAAAATAAAACAAAAAAATGCAAGTAAAAAATTTTTGTTGTGTCTTTTTGTTCCGGATAAACTACGAAAAGACTGGCCCGATTTTGACGTGAATTTGGCTGGCAGATGGCTGATGTTGCATGGAATAAAATAGGCTATTTCAATGCTATAAAAATTATTGGGATTTCATACAAAAAAGTCATAATTTAACATAATTACTGAAATCGCGTAAACGAAGTCGCAGGGTACGGCTAATAATTTCTAAGTAGTTGCTGTTTTTTAAATACCATCACAAGAACAAGAGTATGCCATCAAAAAAAAAAACTTGTAATAAAACCAAGTCCCGCAACTCATTATCTCTGGAGCTATCCAATCCCACAATGTCATGACTAATATCACCCAGTGTCATTAATCTGAACCACTGTTATACGTGCCTTCCGAAACACGGAGGTCGGATATTTGAAAACCAGTGTTAGAAAGGGTCACTCATCTAACCGTCAGCGGTAAAAACTGCTTAACCTAGCGATCTACTCAAATGCCGACCACTGATTAAACTACTACCTTTAATCAAAAAAGCCCTGCTGTGCTCCACGCAAAAAAAGCAAGCTTTAATTGAGGCATAATGTGATTTTTACACGTTTCCTAAAAATATCCCTTTTTACCGAAATATGTGGCAATCATTGCATAGTATAAAATAAAGTCGCTTCCCAGCGTTCTACGCGCACATATTTCAAACTACGCATCGAATTTTTATGCGGTTTTCACCAATAAATGGAGGGAATAAAGGAGAACGTCTATATCTATAATACATTTATATTAAAGAAGATAAAAGCTGAGAATTTAATTCATTTGTAATGAGATGTCGTAAAAAACGTATTGTTGTGCGCTTACGTTGCGAGCGCTGGCTAAACCTTACGAGATAGAACAAAATAATGTACTGCAAGGAGATAGCGGATGTCTATACATCCGTTAAGAACGGATTTTTCGATAAAGGATATCCAAATTTTATGCGGATGATACCGCCGATAACAGCCAGGACACAATAAATTAGTGTGTTTGCTTTAATAAAAACAATATTAGGAAAAATGCAGTCGGGACCAACCGCCAGGAACGAAAATCCTTATTCCTTCAACTCGGAATGTAGCCCCTTTGCCCCTTCACTCCTACCCCCATTACTTCTTTACTCCGTAATCCTCAGTAAGGAACTTTTAGTAAAAAGAGACGGAGACTAAAGATTAAAAATCCAGAAGCGTAACGACGACTTCTATGTAACGTCATAGGAATTACTTAAATTAAAGAAGACCGAAATCATTATAAAGAATACATATTTATTTATTTAACTACGGACGAAGTTGCGTGTCAGCAAGTTGGCAATAAACAGTGGTCCCGTAACGCCCGATCGATTCCCATGCCATGCCAGTCTGATCTCGTTATTCATAATTTCCGCACTTACAGTAGATTTATGGCGAGCGGCGGCCAAGAACAGAAATACCTACGCTGCAACATCATTATCGTAAATATTGTTATAGAATAAAACCAGGAACTGGCTGAAATATCCATGTTGCAGGAAAGGAACTTCTGAAGCGTAAGCCATTATTTTTCTGTACAGAAACACTTGGAACAATAAATTTTTAAAAGCATGTCTTACAGAAATATAAATACATTTTTTTCTTGTGATATCTTTTGTTACGAATGTCCATTTCTTCTTACTACAATAGGTTTTTCCACACAGACTTCTAACACAATCAGCGTTGTTGATTTGGTAAGAAAATATTGTTTTCCGAACAAGGCCAGGAACCGTATGAAATATCCTTGTTGCAAGAAAGGAACTTTTGAAGCGTTAACCATGATTTTTCCGTATGTACACTTGGAACAATAAATTTTAAAAGTATGTCTTATGCCGGAGCCTCACATAGCTCAAAGTGTTTGTACATTTTTGTCCTTGAAGACTACAAAGTTCAACAAAACTTTGCGCAGCTACACAAAGTCCCCGGCCACGGCATGATCATTGAAATGAAGCTATATCTATGTGATAGCTTTTCTGAAGAATGTCCATTTATTGGTGAAATATAATAGGTTTATTAAAGTAGTTTTATATTTCATTTTCATTTATTCATCGATTTACAATAATTTACTTAAATTAAAATTCTTCGCGTCCTTAAGCCTATACGGCTTGTCTGAGCACTGCACATTCTTCACAAATACCATCTATCTTAAGTACCTACGTGTTATAAAACACCACAAATTTTTATCACAAAATATCACAATCAGCAATGTAGATTTGGTAAGATAACATAGTTTTCAGAATAAAGTTAGGAACCAGATGAAATATCCTTGTTGCAAAAAGGAACTTCTTAAGCGTCGTTAAGTTTACGAAATGTCATAATAGATGGCACTCTGTTGAAGAAATTCAAGATAGCGTTGTGTTCTAGTTTTCCTATATATGTGAGAAGAACAAAATATTGGTTTTGCCCCGCCCGTTCACGCTGTGAAGGTCACTCTGCCCAACAGCATTACACGATCAGAAAAAAAAATATTGGTTTTGTGTTAGTGCAGTGATAAATATATGTTTAGAACTTAACAGTGGTTTTAATAAGCGTTGATAATTATTTCTCTGTAGTTAAAACACTTGGAACAAATTCTTTAATATTTATCACATACATTGTATGAATATCCTCGCGTGATTACTTTTATTGACCTTTTTTATATTTATATTTATAGTTATGTTAAGTATAGGAAAATCTTTTATTGGAAGTACACGAGCAAAAATCCCCTCGATTTTTGTAAAATAATTGTCAAAAATTAATAGTTGAAATAACTGAAAAATGGTTTCATACGAAATTCTACAAATGTGGATTCGTTTATAAATATTGTATACGTAATTAACAATAAAACTAGAATGGCCGTTGATAAATTTTCAGTACATACACAACAGCCGTTACGGGCTACGCACCCGCCATTTTGTGGTGCGAACGTAACCAAAATGGTCGCACATCCGAAACGATTTTCATCGGGTGATTTAACGCATTGTTGTGGTTTGTTTTAATAGTTTATCACACAATATTACGGTATCGTGCAGTGTTTTAAATAATACATTTTACTAGTTAATTCCGGGAACTTTGTTCGCAAATAAATGTAATTTTCATTCAGATAATTTTATCATATATTTTTATATTTACATTTAAATGATCACTTAAATTAAGTTCTGGTATTTAACACAGAAGAAAATATTTAAAACGGACGCGACTATTAGGTAGGGCCAATAGTGTTTCTATATTTTAAGTATCAAGAATAAAAGCTAGATTCAAAGGAGTTAGTGAAAATCAATTTGAATAAAACAATTGTATTAGAATCACTTCAAACGCTACTACTAAGTTGCGTGATTCAAGTAGTTGTTTTTGTTACTTCTTTAAGTAGAATCGATTTAGAGGTCCTTCTCTACCTTTCCTCCTCCATTAACTTTCTTCGGTTATACCCTCTTGGGTATAACTGAAGAAAGTTAAAACAACTAAATACCTTCAATTTAAATAAAACAATTGAATTAGAACTACTTCAAACCCTACTAAGTTGCGTGATTCAAATAATTGTCCAATTATTTATTTGTCTAGGTACAGTCGATTTAGAGGTGAAAAAAGTAACTGGAGGAAGTTAACTCGAAACACCTTCAACTGAAATAGAACAATTCAATTAGAATCACTTAAAACGCTACTAATTTGCGTGATTCAAATAGTTGTTCAGTCAGTTACTTATCCAGGTAAAATTGTTTAAGCGTAGGAAAGAGCAACTGGAGGAAATTCACTCAAATAAGTACCTGAGCTGAGAGAACGGCCGGTCTAAAACCCACTTGAAATGACTTTTATTTAATGAATTATTATTAAGTGAATACGAGATGAATACTAGAAAAAGTTTTACTAGCCTTTTTAAATCATTCTATTTTTTAATTAAACTAAATGTTCCTCTGTCCCAGAGTTCCCATACTTACCATGTAATCCCTCCTATAAAACAGTGCTTTTATAACGCATAAATATTTTTCTATAATATAAAATATTATATTATAAATATTCAAGAAAAGTGCGTACTCATTTCTCAAAGGCCGGCAACGCATCTGCGAGCCCTCTGGTGTTGCAATTGTCGATGGGCGTCGATAGTCACTTAGGTGAACCGCCTGCTCGTTTGCCCCTTGTTATATAAAAAAAATACCTCAAATAATACCTCTCAATTGAATATTATCACTTCCGATTTAATATTTATAGCGCTCTCATGTGAATAAATGCGATCATGCGTATTAAAATAACATTGATTTACAAAATCTCGCTTAAACTGGTTTCTAAACAGTAAAGACCGTAAAGAGAAACATTAATAATTGTAAAATCTTACTTTAAAAAAAAGATGTCGACAGAGGTACTTAATGCTTTATTTCGATCAGTAAAAGGGTAACATTGTATAAAGTATCTCCTCTTTTTTTAAATCAGTTAAAAAGAAGGTGTCATAAGTATGCCACATAATACAGCAATACTAAATACCGAAAACATTTTATACTTTAAAGGATTTAATTGTATATTTTAAGACAAAGCCCAACAAAGAAGTTATCTTGAAGATTTCAAGTAAAAATTTAGTACTTCCCGTTGACCTAGAATCATGAAATTTGGGAATAAGCTACATCTTGTAGCACAAGTAAAGGAAAAAATCCGATAATTGTAAATTTGTCCTTGCAACAGCGTCTGTTTGTCTATCTTTGTATCTGTCTGATAGTACCCTTTTTCTCGGAAACACAAACAGGTACCAAGTTGCAATTAATACCAAATACTGAGGTCTATAATCCCTTAAAGTTGTGAAAATATCAACTCTCTAAATGTACGCAATCAAAAGATATGATCATTTATGTCGCATTCTCTATACCAGTACATTCGAAACGGAAATCGAAACCTATAGGGTACTTCCCGATGTCCCAGAACCATGAAATTTGGCAAGACGTTAAATCTTGTAACACAAATATAGGTTGGGTACAAAAACTTATAGTAAAGACATATATTAAAAACGTAAAAAAGAAAACTTCAGCTCCATTATTAAAAAAAAACATTAGAGGAAAACAAAAATTTAAGTATATAATATGTATATTAACGACATTATTAAATATAAATTCATCAAAAAAGGCTAGTGTTAAGATAAGTCAGTGTTCATTTGCTTATTTTTATATTATTTTTTCATAGATAGTTTCAAAAGTGAACGAGTCCAAATGGACTCTTTCACTTATGCTTTATCTAGATTCGTTGGGTGAATTAAGCCTTAAAATAGCCAAAAAAAAAGGTTTTAGTTTCAGTACACTGGTTGAACATTTTTTGATACACCATATATTAGTTTGAGGCACTGAATCTCTTTAGGCATCATCCACAACTTCCCCGAAGAATGAGATATGTAAGAAGATTCACACAATTCACTGCACTGATTTTCTGTCAAGTTGTTTTGCACCTAAATCATCATCATCAGGAGATACATCACAAAAGTAATAACAATTACTTATTTTTTAGCTTATGTGAAATACGAATAACCTTTTTTGTTTTTGACAAATTAAAAGCCATTCAAGCTTTGCGCAATCTGGTGCCTGGACGGCATCATCTACTTCTCAGCGGCTAAGGCTATGTGACAAGGCTATGTGACAAGTCTAGTCTCTCCAATAGAAGACTCTGGAGTTCTTTAATCTAATTCTAACTTGAAATCTAGAAGTCTATAATAAGGGAGCTAAGCTGACTACATCTGTAGACATCCAATCTAAAAATCGGGGAATTACTGGAACAAAACTATTTTTTAATATTTTGATTTTATAAAAACATACTAAAAAATGTAATTAATAAGAAAAAAAATATAATAAAAGATAATGAATCTAGAAAATATGTCAAAATGTTGAAATCATTTTTTTATAAATTAAAATCTAGGTCAAGAACTTTAAGAGAATATAAATTTTTGTATCATATCATTGGCCAATTTCATAATTTGAATTAACTATTTGAACAGTTTTAAAATGAGTGTACCAACAGTGAGTGTCATTAAAATTGTAGATATGTGTATAGACGAAGCATGGTTACACTCATCTGACGAGCAGTAACACTCCTCCCAGTATACACCGTTGTCATAAACACCCCAATTACAGACCTTATGATTGTGTTTTGTCTTAACAAGTTACAAAGCAGACGTTCGAAATATATGTAAAGTTTTAAAAACTCTATAACATTTAAAAATATAATAAACACCATATTGCTCTGCAAATAGGCAAAATATATTTAGTAATAAGATTATGTCAAAGGGTAATATAGTCATGAAGACACAACGTTAAAATTATTAATTGTCAAACATTACAATATAATTCTACAAATAAATTAAATTTTGTTTATAGTTTAAAATAAGCGTATGGCACGCAAAAAATGACGGATTTGTGGCCGAATTTCGATCAGGCGATTCGAGAATTGCGATCTCAAGTTCACATTATTGCTCAAACAATTGCAAAACTTAAAGATATAATAACGAATCCAATAATTCATATCTATTTTTCATACTCCTAAGTGATAAGGGTGGCTCACGCGGACGAAGTCGCTGGCTACAGCTAGTATTATTATAAGATTGTGTGAAAGCGTTAATATGACAACCGTGACAAAATAACCATGTATTTTTTTTCCATTACGTCATTTAATATGATGTAATTGTTAAAAAAACTAACTGTTGCACTAAGAATATAAATTTTGTATTTAGCTGTAAATCAACTCTTAACGATTTATGAGGGCCATTATGGACATTCTCAATAGTTTTACTTACTTTACGTACGACATACAAACGTCAAATGAGACATTAATGTCACCCTTTTACACAACCTAGTTGCTAAATAATGCTAGCACCAGATCTTAGAGGTTTTTTTTAACGTGGGGAATCCTACCTTTTTAACTCCTATATTTACGACAATCAAATACAAAATAATATCGAATAGAGCCAATATGTTTGTTATATACTAGCCGTACCCGCGACTTCATCCGCGTAATTTTAGATAAAAAAATTGATTCCATTTGAGCGTGATGATATATAGCCTATAATCCTCGATAAATGGGCTATCTAACACTGAAAGAATTTTTCAAATCGGACCTGCAGTTCCTGAGATTAGTGCGTTCAAGTAAACAAACAAGGTTTATATATTAATATAGATATGAGATACAATAAATAGTAAGGATTTAAACTACAGGCGGTAACCCTAACGTCGCGCTTCGTACGCAGAAAGACGATGCACTCATTTGTGAGAGATAGTTATAATGTTTCCTGCACTTTTGTGTAAAAATTAACACTGACAATATATATTACGTCAAAAATGTGAAAAATTCTTCTAAATGAAATCCAACAAAAGCACAGCGAGGGAGCTCGATTAAAATGAATCACAACGGTGCTAATTGGGCCCGGACCGGCTCATCCAATTAGCCGGAACTTAGAAACCCCGCCGTAAGCCGCAGTAATCAACTGTCGGTCCAGCCGGGTACACTAGCATTCTATTAACTCAAATTCTAGCTTTAAAACAGTACTACAACATATCCTTTCAAAGATAAATTTCACTAGGAAATCAAATGTGATGATAATCTAGATAAATGCCTATCTAAGCATGGGAACAGAGTCAAAGCTTGGTTCATCCAATTGGTTATGATTTAAGAGTGATCCCACCACACTTGCAGCATTGTCATGCTGAATAGCGATGGCTATCTTTTGCACCAAGAACGACCCAGAGTGGGAATCACCTCCCTTTTAAGGGATCTTCTGACCAATTTCTTTAATAAAAGTGCGAGCTTCACTGCCCCAACCGCTTAACGTCTAAAAGGGGAACGAAAAGATAAAGAGTATATAGTATATTTACACTGTAGTTCTCCTTACTACTCGATAAAGACTAAAGCTGTTACTTAAAGAAATGATGGAGACTTTACAAGGGGCAAACAAGAAGGCGGTTCACCTAAGTGACTACCGGCCCCCATTGACAACTCCATAACCAGGAGACGCAGATGCGTTTCCGGGTTTTAATGACGAGTTTAGGCCACCGGGAAGTCTCACAAACCGAACGAAACGCGACAACAACACTATTACTTGACGTTACAGCGTTTCCGCCACTTCACGCCGATCTTATGTGAGACAGAGGTACTAATACCCGGAAGCGCTGGCCCGAATGGCCAAAAGGACTGCAAACGTGGCGCTACCTCTAAAAATTGCTTTGTTCTTTAAACATAATTAGTAACGGCTAGGCTGCTCGAACTTTAAGCTGCTAATCGTGTTATACTCACATATGATTAGCTGTTGCCTGTTGCTATTATTACTGATTTCATATTGTTTGCAATGACAAAGCAGGAAAAATTGAAGACATGATCGCTTTTTGTTCAAATGCCTAAGGCTCCTACCTCACCGAGACGCCATGGCGACATCGCGGGCTACGTAGCCATGGATATCTACGGTTGCCATATGAGTAGCCAGTAGTAGTCGTGTCTACGCTTCTAATTTGGCGACGTCGCCAAACTGTCGCCAAGTTACCTGTCCTAAATTTTAATATGAATTGTTTGGTTACGTAACCGACGAGGTCGCCATGGCGTCTCCGTGAGGTAGGGCTCTTAATGACGCGCATTGACTAAAGATATATAGGGAAGTGAGAAGTCAAACCATTAAATGTGTCCACTTAAAATATATCAGAAAGGTTCTTAAAATTTGCACAGCAATAGGTATGTATCTCTACAATTTACTGTGCAACGTTTGCAATCAACTTTATATAGCTTTAACAGTTAGACCAATTATTCGTTATGCGACTAGTGTATGCTATATTCCACGAACCATTCCGAACTCTGTTATTCTGGAAATAATGCTTTTTATAACAGTGTAACGCAAGTTAAAAGACCAAAGTTTCAATACTATAGCTATATGTTCGTTTAATTGTATTGGGATAGGAAATAATAATTATACATTTACATTTTCCCATACAGCTAACAAATAACATTTGCTTGCGGTCTCTACGAAACAGGTTTTACTGGGTTTTTCATTTGTATCTATAATGAGAATCCAATACCTTTTAAACAGATTAGCGTTAGAGTACAATCTCACTATAAATATAGAGGAGTTTCTACGTGCGTTCCTGATGGACTTGATTTAGTCTATTCTGTTCTATTAAAAAGTGTGACTTTTATTTGTTAATTAAGGTAATGCGGAAAAATAAGAATAGCTCTAATTAAACTTGGAAACATCCGGTAATACAAGATTCCGCATATAATACAAAGAGTAG
>JANCMC010030183.1:602060-646756 GCA_024363005.1 Charaxes varanes | reverse complement strand
GTATTTACCTAGGTACCTATGATCTATGCTAGGTACCTACTATGACAATCACAGACAAACCAACAAAACAAAATTTACCGTTGACTATTATATGTACATTATTAGATTTGTTTATTATATTATTTTAGGTTTGACATTTTTTTTAATTTTTAATAATTTTATTTCAATTTTGTATAATGAATTATAGCATGCTTTTTTAGCGGAATGTTGAGGAAATTTTCTTTTTTGTAACAGTCTGTACTCATATTCGCAAATAAATAAATAATAAACAAAATCTTTGTTTCTTTGAAAAAAAAAACAACTTCAAACTGTCGGAACTGGATAAAATTGAAATGGTCCTTATAATATATACCTAATTGTAATTTTTATATTAAGTTGTGTCAAAAATAAAGTTGATAAAATTAAAAATAAACTAAATATGTTGTAAATCCTTTAATCAATCAATTACCATTTGGAAATAGTTTTGGTGAATGAATAGGGTAGTAAATCGATACCTTCCACGTAAATTGTTGTAACTCCGAATTCCCAACTACACGGTAGAGCGTTACAAACATGTAAATTGAAATAAAATCGTCATTTTAAGGCACAATTATATATATTATTTATTATTATATTATTTGTGTATACAGTTATATATTTAATAATGACGATTACATTATTATATACAATAATATAAAAAAGTGACTGTTATATTACAATTTATTTGTTTGCAACGCTCTACTATAAAGCTGGAAATTTGGGATAACCACAACATACGTGGGATTTATCGAAATACATACTTACTTACTTTCATCATATAAAAACATGTAAATTTGAATTCACACTCAACTCACTATTAATTGGTTTAATCTTCATTAGTGTGAAAGCTTTTGCGGCTTTTAGTATTTTGTATTAATCCCAGAGGACTCAACCGGCGCGGCGCCTGAATATTGTGGGAATTTTTATTAATCATCGTTAATCTCATAATGGCAATAATTTTTATCTAATTGTCATGATTATAAAACAATTCCGATGATAAATTAAAATGTTAAATTTTTTCTTCTAAGCGTTATCCCAGTACCAGGGTCCGTTTAGATTGCGAAAGATGTCGCTGTGGGCGAGTTAAGATGACCAACTACCACCTGACGACATCCCCGGAAACCCCACAATCTCTGTGACGACTAATATCACTCAGACATTTACCGGGACCCACTGTTTTACGTGCCTACCGAAACACGGAGGTCGAATATTTGCAAATCCAGTTATAGAATTGGTCTATCAACCGACCGCGATAACAGCTATTTAGCCTTTGTTCAGACACGGCGTGAACCGCACGATTACAAGCCGCGCGGTTTTCACATCGCAAAATGAGTGTTCAGACAGTGGCGATGATTAAGCGGTCTATATAAATAAGAACCGCGCAGTTTCCACGCGATTTCGAAACCACGTGTTTCCCGCCTTGTCTGAACAAAGGCTTAGTACTTATAAGTGAGCAACTCAAAATACACTTACATAATATCTAGAATAAAAATAGAAAGAAAGAAAGAACTCTGTAGGCGCAAGCCATCAATTATCTGTCATTTATATGCAATTACTTTACAATTTTCTTATTATGCCTAAAGACAATATTTTGCACAATAATTTATGTCAAATTGTGTATTCGTATTCTTTAAATTTCGGTAATTTTAAATTCATTATTAAACACAAAAAAATGTCCAGCCATTATAATACAATTTTTTTCAGAAGATTAGAATTTCAGAATTTTGTTAATTATTATTACTATATAATATTAGGAACCGAGCGACATCTATTGGCAGTTTTGAGAACTCTGACGCTAAAGCTTCGCGCGGAATCCTCTGTTCTTTACATTTTAAACGGGTAACTTTAAAAATTTATCATAGATGTCGCTACTATATTCTATAAACGTTAGCGACTTACAAAGTACCAGATAACTGATGAATTCTAATAATTTCCCAATTTTAAACTTGAGAACCATTTTTGAAATATGTTACTACTGTAGTATCAAGTATTCGACAAGTGCTTTTGAGGTGGAACTTCCCATATAAATATGGCTGAGGTGCCATTCGATTCGGAATTGCACCTAGACAGTTTTTGAAAAACTTGAAGATGCGCTCGTAATAAACAATCAACTGAAACAAAAAGAGATTTGGTTAAAAATCAAAGCAAAAGCTTATTTATTTTTTATGTTGTGCGCGCTCCGCACCCTCAATGCAATCGCAGAGGAAGTTGACCTGTATTGCTGTTCTCGGAGAAGGACCCAAGCAACCGGTGGTTAGGGCTCCAGATTGAGAAACTTCCTCACAATACGTGCCGTCTCAAGTAATACTGTCTTCTGTATCCGACTCTTGACTAATTAATTATTAAATAAATAATTGAATAAGTAATAATAATAATTCTTATTATTATTACTTATTTATGTTTTATAATTCTGTATAATTTGACAATTTATAATGGAAAATTTTTTGGTATTATTTGTAAGCTCATCGACTCAGTTGACAGGTGATTTATCTAATAATATTATTTACTAGCGGACCCGGCAGACTATGTCCTGCCTCTTGTTATTTACTTCTATTGTCCTATATCATCCCCGTTCCCGTTGCCGTTCTCGTTCCCGTTCCCGTTCCCGTTCCCGTTCACTCCGGAAGTATCCCTTTGTAAAGGTTGCTATTGTTGAGGAATTACCGATAAAATTGAATCAGGATTTTGTATTTTCATTGTCTGTGTTAAGATGCAAAAAATAAATAAACAAAAACAAAATACTATACTACTATATATTTAACGTATTTACTACAAAAGGAACAAAATATTTTTACAACCCCTTCAATTTTATTTTTAAAAATAGAATTCAAATTCAATTGATATTTAAGTAGACTTTTACTAGCTCTTTTGAATCGTCAAATATTTTAAGAGCTACCACTGATTCGGATGAGTCGAGCCACGAAAAGAATCAGCAAGAAACTCGTTAGCCACTCTTTTAAAAATAGTTCTTACAGAAATGAGTTTTTCACATTTTTGCATGCCATAAAGGTGTTTGTTAAATCACTTCAAAAGTTATTGTCCGATTTCTCTCAAAATAATTTTCCTAATGAGTTTTTAGCATATATATCTATCAACACGGAAAATTACAAGTTTCTAAAGTTCTAATATCAAATAGTTTGTCATATCTAATAGTTTGAAAACCATAGGGAGAGGGGCACGTTGCCCGCAACGGACAGACGGACGAAAGGACAGAGCGAAACTATAAAGGATCCCTGGAGTACTACGGAACCCAAAAATCCGCTTTAAAACAAATTTCATAGCAATTTTATCCTTTCTTATAAACAAATATCATCTTCCTTTGCAGTTTATTCTTCGGAAACTTATTCGTTTTCATCAAGTTCCAAGGCAAAACGCACATCGATCTTGAGTATTTACAAATTTAAGTCGACATGTTTCCGATTGGAATAAATTAAAATTATAATATTTTGAATATAAAATAGTATATGTACATATATCCTAAGTGTTCTGATGAACACCAAATTTTTAGCCAATATTACAATTAATATAACTCTAGAAGATCAGTTCATCTTCTGGAACTTCTGGAAATCCGGTGATGCACATAGGACAGTAGCTCCTAAGCAAACTACGTTCTCCTTTAGTGTCAATTATTTGGGTAACATACTTTATTTTGCACTTAATGTAACCTTAATTAAGCCTATACTAAACATTTACCTGATTAATAGTATCTGAATTCAGTTTAAAAAGAGTGTATGTATGGGAAAATATTACAGTATGCTTGAAAATGCGATCCCAACTCTGTCGTACTCAATGACGCTAAAGAAAGTGTAAACAAGTATGTATATAAACATTTTTAAAACACGATTTGTAGATCTAGGGAAAGGAGGAAATTATTTACGTTAATAAATTTTAAAGATAGAAGTGCAATGTGTAAATTATTATCTGCAAATATTTTAATACCAAACGACATAAGATTAAGCAATATTAATAAAATATACATTAAGGTAACACTCGCGAGAAAGGTAAACTGCGACATGAATAATAACATTAAACAATATTGTTAAACATATGAATGACAGTCATGCTCAAGAGAGAGACAAGCTACAACATTAACAAGTATATCAAGAAGCCTAGCAGGATTCTCTTAGAGACATTAGCGTCGTACAATTGTGGCCGCCCCTGAATTTAAAAAGTAGAGAACCTAAAAGAGAAAGCAACAAACTACTCTTAAATACATATTAAAATATATAACACTAATCACCCGCCCGGGCGTCGCACGGGTATTTACATTATCGAAATTCTCATACAAATCGCTAACTTTTTTAAAATATTCTATCACCTATTTTCATCGGGGATAGTGGAGGATTGTAGTAGTGAAAGAATTTTTCAAATTGGTCCAGTAGTTTTAGTGTCTATTCAATTTTAACAAAGAATCAAATCTTACCTCTTTTACTTTTTTCAACCTTTAATTCTCTGAAAAGTCTTATATTTTTACTGATCCTGAGTACACATCGAAGTAAAGTCTTTTTTTAAGTCTAAGATTATGGCCAAATGTAACGCTGGTTTTATAACCGTTTTTGGTGAGCTCATCAATGGGTTTCGGGAGTAACGTAAAAATAAAGTAAACCGTCTTACCCTTTGTCCTTAAAAACAATTGTTTGTTCAAACTATATTTATCTTCAACCAACTTTAACAATAGTGTAGGTTCTCTATTCGACTGGTTTTTTGTTTGTTGCCACATAACTTTCTTTTGGGAAAACTGATTTTGATGATTTTTTTTTATTTCAAAGCTGATGCTTTGATCCCATTTAAATTTGGTGCAGTCGAGAATTTTAAGTCAGTTTTGTTTTATTTTTATTTTAATTACGTCTTACGTGATTTGTCGGTGGTCTCCTGACGCAGCTTTTACCTTTATTGTTTTATGATTGATGGATCGTCGTGATCCCTCTCTAACTAAAAGCATCTTCCACAATAAATGGCATCTATCCGTTTCTCTTTATATCTCTAAAGGCATTTCTCTCCGTAAATTAATATAAATTTGAAAGCATTCATTAGTATTCGAAATATGAATTCTCGTCCTTTTAAAGTTTAGACGGAAAATTTTTCATTTAACAGACTTTTTATTCGTGTTTTTACGAGACGTTTCATTTTTATGAAAAAAATTTTTATTAGAATGTTTCTCTTTTTATTTATATACACAATCTAATATTTTCGTAAATTTAATCATTCAAAACTTTTATTTTAATGTAACAAGGGGCAAACGAGCAGCCAGCAGGCAGCTATGTGCCTACCGACGCTCTTGGACATCCGCACGACCAGGAGGCTAAAACAAAGATGAGTACAGACATATCTTTGTTTTCTTGTTTTGCTCAATTTCGTATTGCAAGACGATTTAAAAGATGTTATTTATATTCTTCGCAATATCTTTACATAAATGGAGATAATATTTGTGTATAAGGATAGCCTGTCATATTATATTCAGGAAAAGATACGGTCTTAATCAACGTTAAAAAATGCTCTAGAATGAACAAAAGGGACCAATTAAATTTGTATCACGGATATAAATTTCATAAGCTTGTTTTGTAAATTAGAAGAAATATTGTTTGAGTCGTGAATGTATTTATAATTTGTAGGGAGTAAAAATTTCGATTGTTATTTAATTTATTTGATAGTTAGACGAGGTTTTACATTGGCTAGGTTTTTTTTAATAATAAAGATAGATCTAGATTGATTTAATTCCTTACCTTAAGGCTCCTGGGCTGAATCTCCCTGCAGAGCGCCATGGCCTCGCCGCTGTGAAGCTGCAGCGTAGATAGCGGGGAGACCACTTCACCGATTATTTCATCACGAGAATATCTGCATGAAAGTATTCCAACAATTAATAAGCGAAAATATTGTTTTCAATAAATAACAGAATAAAATGTATACTAATATTTTAAAGAGGACAGACTTGATTGATTGGTTGCATTCAATAGGCTCTGAAAATACTTGACCAATGTCAAAATTTCTTTCACCATTATTCCCCATGAACATAGGCGATAGAATAATTGCAAAAAAGTTAGGGATCCACATGAAAATTTCTATAATGTAACCCGTTATTGATAGGTTGCTGCGTATTAGTAAAAAGGTAACGCATTTAAGAGTATTTATTTTGGCGAAGGTAATGTGATTTATATTTAAAAGCCCTAGAAGTAAATTACTAATAGCCACGATGTGCATAATATGGCAATTGGCCGTATTGTAAAATATTAATTTTTTTTGTGGAAAGTATGTGAACTATTTTGTGTTTTTACGTAGGTAACAGGTAAAAATCTTTATGGTAAAAATCTTTTGTGGATTCAAGTATACTTCTGTAATAAAATTCCAGGTGCAACATTAATTCTGATTACATTTAGTTCTATAATCTAAGTCTGCCTATTGTTAAGGTTAAACGCCTTGTTAAAAACACGCTTATTCGTAAGGCGTATTATATAGCCGAAGACTATATTAAAAGTATACCTTTCAGGAATTGAGTCGCTCCAGCTTTGTACTTTGTAATTGCAAATGTAATAAACAAATTTTTGTAGAAAGTATTTTTAAAAGAGTGGCTAAAGATTTTCTTGCTGATTCTTCTCGTAAAATATTTGACGATTCAAAAGAACTTGTAAAAGTCTACTTGAATAAAACATCATTCGATTTGATTTGGTGTAAATATCATATTATTTTGCTTTTTCGTCGATATTTTTTAATCTCCGCAAAGTAAACTCATACGACTTTTCTCCATTACAAAAAGTAAAATATAGATTTTACCTTATATGATGAAGAAAATTTGCAAATGGCAATTGGATGAAATTGGCCGATATAGACACAGTGCCGGCCCGAGCTAAATTTTGGATGGAGTGAGATCTAGTTATGGCACCCTTTTTACTTGCCCTGTTTATATTTTTTAATATAAAGTATATTTGAAATAATCGCAAACTGGAAGTCTCGCTTAACCGAGGCGCCCCCTGGAACTCGGCGCCTGGAGTGGCCGCTCCGTTCGCCCTTAGGTTGGATCGGCCCTGGATACAGAGAAATGTTTTTTGTTATTTTATTCATCTTTGTTTTAGGTACAGGAATTTAGCAGAGATGAGTATGCAGAAGGATTACCATTCCTTCGATAACGTTGGCTTTGATACGGTGTCGACCCACCGAAGAGTTCACTGGCCGGATCAAAACATTGACATAATACATGCATCTTAATATCGTGAATTATACTTTATTATAAGTCACTCTATTTATTTACATAACCATATTTCATTTTATGTCATGATACCACACATGTAGATATAATATACATGTCATGTAAAAATGTTTGACCATGTTTCCTCGAATTTACATTTTTTAGACTAAACAAAACAAAAGAAAAACAATCATCATCGTCTACTGGTGCTTTCTTTAAATTAAATTTTGACGGTTAGCTGGAGAAAACTTCTACGGCCCACAGCTTCTTTCTAGCGTTATCCCGGTCTAGTACCAGGGTCCGCTTATATTGCAAAGGATGTGGCTGTGGGGTGAGTTCAGATGACCGATTGTCATCTGACCTCAACCTTGGAACCCCCACGATCTCTACAATCATTTTTTTTTCTTATATAATAAGGGGCAAACGAGCAGCCAGCTTTCACCCAAGTGACTACCGACGCCCATGGACAACTGCAACACCAGAGGGACCGCAGATGCGTTGCCGGCCTTCTCACGATTAGTATGATTCAGTGACATAATTCGGGTCCCACTGTTTTACGTGCCTTCCGAAATAAGATGGCGGTCGGATATCAAATATAAACTAGTGGTAGAATGGATCTCCCATTCTATTACCTGGTCGCAGCAAGAGCTGCTTAACCAAGCGATCGACGCATATGCCGACCCCTGATTAGGTCAAGACCTCCTCCGATCCACAGTAATTCCAGTCCAGACCGCTTTCCTATATCCTCGTACCACTTCTTCCATTGTCTACCGGCAGCAATAAAAATACCATGTGCTAGCATAATAAGTATGAAAGTGTAAAAAAAATTGTAATATATATGAATACACTATTAAAACAATAAAATAGCAATGACATTGTTGACAGCACAGTATATTAAATTTAAACTTAAAACGTTATTTAAACATTTTATGTTCGTACATCCGTAACATTATTTTGTCCAAAGATGTATAATTGTGTTCGAAAATAAATAGATAAATCTTCATTCATATCAAGACAAGAATCTGAATAATTTAAGATAGATTGTAAATGTATTCTGAATAAAGATTTGGTATAAATGTGATTATTGTTTTCTTTATTTTATTAGACAGTTTTATCGAAATAAACATTCAGAAAAAATACACTTCTCATTTGTCACTAGGTTTTTATCATTCGTTTCTATGATATTCCGAAAATAGATTTTACTATATTAAAAAAAAAGACCGCATTGTTATATAATTTTTATTTCAATTGCCTTGTTGGTTCTTAAGAAAAACATCAATGATTAAAACCTTATTTCTCAAAATAAAAAAAACCCTTAAAAAAATTAATTTTGACAAGTTATAATTTGTTTTATACATTTTATTTGGGTGAAGTAAATATACATATCTTTACTTTTAGCTACAATACGTACTAATATTAATAACAAAATCCGAACTCGTCCGTTGGGCATTTGCATGTCGTGGTTTAAATTTCTAAGCTTGTTTTATCTACATAATTACAATAAATATCAATTTATTTATTTTAAACTTTTTCATGGAAATAAACTTTAAATGATCTGATTAGAAGCTTGATTAAAAGATGCTAATCATTTAATAAATTTACTATTTAATGTTTTTTCTTGCATTACATTAACGTGTCTCTCTTAAATACCATATCTATATATTTATGAATACACGTATTATTCTACCAATAACTTTAATCATGACAAATATAAGTCGTACTGCTTTAACACAAATATTCATAATTGTTTTAAATCCGTATTGTTTTTCTTCTATTATAATTGTACTAAATTGCGACCTGATGAGGTATTATGTATTTAAAATTACACTAAATATCTTTCATTCATCAATTTCTTACGCAATACGAACTCAGTTAAAATAAATATTGATTAAAATGCAAAAAGTTTGCGTAAATAACTTTGACATATCATATTTTTTGTACGATCAAATACATACACTGTAGTTAAATGATTTAAAAAGAATTATCAATACAACTGTTTGCTTTTTAAGTCACTTTTTATATGTTGATGAGTCTTCGCATAGTGCGTTCAGTCTAAAAATGCAAGCCCTATCCACTAAAATCGACTATTTTCAAGTGTAAATTACATATTGATTGCTTATTGTGTGCAGGAATTTGATTGTAAATTCGAACTCAACCACGCACTGCAAGCTTAACTAATTGCGCAATCGGTTTTGTAGAGTTTTACAGGTTTAGCGGTTTAGAGGGGCGTGCATTTTTAGATTGATTTTATTGAGTTTTTTTTTTGCATCGCTACTCTTTCTAGGCCTGGGCGTATTGCTGTTTAAGTTAGTGATCTACTGTTGATCTCGCACTATTCTTTCATTGTGTGGCATTGCTGGTCGCGTACAATAGTGGGGGTGCCGGGGCGGTAGTAAATACATAGTTATGTATGTTAATTTATTTAAATTTAGTAGTATAAAAATAAAAATACTTGTAGTGTATATTTATGGTAAAAAAGAGTAGTACTGGCTTTTTCGTGCGTAAAAAAAATATAATTAGGATAACGTCGTGACCAAAAGTGAAATAAAAATGGCCAAGAGCGTGTCAATACACGCTTATATAGAAGGGTTCCGTATCTCATACGTTATAAACGTATTTGTTAAATAATTTCAAAAGTTGTTGTCCGATTTCGTTCAAAATAATTTTCCTTATGAGTTTTTAGAATGTTCTATCGACAGGGAACTTTTCAAGGCTCTTTGTCTAATATTTTGGAAATGCTAAGGTGGGGGGGCACCTTACGGGCAGTAGCAGAGCATTTTGTAACAGCATCTGGAAACTTTATTGAAATGTTTATATTTTACCAATTCAGCGCTACTTGGATTACAGTGCTGAGATCTTAACGATTATTTTTATTGTGTTCATGCTATTTGAAGTAATGTACTAATTTAATTGATATCTATGGCATTGTCTTTTATGTTAGCGACAGTTGTGCGTAGGGTAAGAGGAACTCGGTAGAAAATTAACTCGAAACTTTAATAATAAAATTCCGATTGTAGGAAAGTAGGATTGAATGATATAAAAATGTTCTTAACGAACCTATGAGACGAATCAAGTATAGCTGAAGCGACGTCGCACGCACGTACGTCGTCGTGGTTGTCTGACGCAGACATTTATGTCAAGTGTTCAAACTCATTTTCTGTGCAAAAATGAAATAACTAAATATTTTTATTAATAAAATATGTGATAGTTTAGCTAGTAAGCAAAATCAAAAACATATTAAACAAAAGTGTGCGATTGAGCGCAGTGTTGCCAATATAGCATATTGTACGAGAATCATGCAGGTAACACTGGTCGCGCGAGTGTGGGGGCGCTGAACAAACCGTTTGTAAGAACTATTTTTAAAACACTGTCTAACGAGTTTCTTGCTGATTCTTATCGTGGCTCGACCCTTCCTAATCAGTGGTAGCTTTAAAAATAATTGACGATTCAAAACTTTTTTTTGTTCTTTAAAAGAATATTAGGAATACCTTTTTAGGTATGTGTAATATTCCCGTTTTCCCCTCCAACTAAGTTTAAATTCGAAGAGAGGCATCTAATCAAATAAACAAGGGATGCTCGGCTTATCGGATCCCGATCTGTCGACGCAATCTCCCGCCAAATTGTGATTTGATATCGGATATTATTCATTTATTCAACCAACACTGGCCGGATAATATCAACTTTTTAATATCAAAAGAGGTTTCATATTATCGCCTAAAATTGATAGAAATATTTTAACGATACAAAATACATTATTTTCTTGTATTGATACAACTGTTATAGAAAAATTAAAACATATAAATTTTTTGTAATTGTAGCAGTAGGTAGTATTTTTATTACACCTTTTTCTGGTAGAACCAAAGTCTCCACATATCAGCTACCATACTAAGACTGCACGCCACGGCTTATATTGGTACTATAATATAAATAAAAATCGACTGTACTAGCCTTTGTCAGTACTCGTAAACTCGCTGGACCGATTTGCATAAAATTTTGTATGTAACTTCCGAGGGATTCGTAGATGGTTTGCAGAGAAATTGGACCCGGTAGGTGGCGCTGCTATCGATGTGTAACCTATACTAGGTATGTTTCTCGCTATAACACAAAAACGACTGGGCCTATTTGAGTCGTGTTTGTTTTGTTTTATACCCATTACTTATGAGAAGGATTAAGACGAAAAGAAAGAAAAACTAAAAGGATATTTTAAAAATATATATAAAATGCAGAGCTAGTCGCAATTTAAGAATTCCAGTTGATGGCGTTAGTACTATTCGTTTCGTCTGATATATCGGGCAAGACAACGTCTGCTTTTGAAGTTATTTAACAAATACGTTTATAGCGTATCAGATACGGAACCCTTCTATATAAGCGTGTCTTGACATGCTTTCGGCCATTTTTATTCTTCTCATACTAATTAGTTATTTTCCCGAAAGATTTACTCATTCTTTTTAACTCACTATTTTTAAATAACCTTAAACTCTTGTCTTGACCGCCAACTAAAAGATTTTTGCTTAATATTTAAGACTTTGGAGGTAGCACCACGTTTGCAGTCCTTTTGGTCTGCATCCGAATTGGGCCGGCGCGTCCGGGTACCAGTACCTCTTTCTCACATAAGAAACGTCGTCACGGCGGAATGTGGCGGCAAAACTGTCACGTCAAGTAATGGTCTTGTCGTTGCGTTTCGTTCGGTTTTAAGTTGGGCCTCATTATATTATTATTTTTTATAAAATTAATATTATTGTTTCTTATCACAATCAGTAAAGTTTGTTCTTGTTTGTAGCCAATGCGAAACCGGGGGTTGAACCGCAACCCTTACGTTAGTTATTCTATCGTTGAGCTATTCCGGCTCCCAAATGAAAAAAAAGATGTTTGCAGATTCATATTACAGATTACGTTAATTATAAGTTTTATTTTATTAATTAATACTTTAAATTAAGATAGTATTGAATAAATAAATTTAAAAACTTGAAACTTAATTGTGGTATGATTATATTTTGCAAATAGATGCAGATTTGTTAAGGTTGTTGAACCTCGAATTAAAGAGAGAAATTAAATACCCAAAAAGGCTCAGCGGCAACAACAGGATTGAAATCAACGCAGAAGTCATCGGAACAAGAGGCAGAAGACGATCCTTTACTTGTGGTACATCCCAATTATGTAGTAGACGCGTAGTGGTTGTGATGAGCTGGCCTTTGTAATAAAATATTGATTTACATTATTCGTTTTATTTGTAAAATATAATCATTTTTATGCGTTGTTTATTAGCCGTATTAAATATATTATTTTAAAATAACAATTAGAAAAATAGTATTAAATAATTCTACAAACTTAGTACATATGGCACCTTTAGAATTAAAGTGAAAATCTATAATTTTATACAGAACTGTAGAGATTATTTGAAAGAATTTTTCAAATAGAACCAATAGTTGCCGAGATTAGCGTGTTCAAACAAACAAATAAAAAGGACTATGAAGTTAGTAACAATATAAAATATAAATGTCTAAGTATCTATAATTTGTATATATAATTTGTTTCGAACAAAAAAGGGTTTCGACAAGATATTGTTCTATACCATTCAGTTGTTCCATTATTTGTTGGTGAATAAAACCAAAGATACAAACTAAATTTTAAAATAGATGCTAGATTTCAATAGTAGACTAAAATAAGTGTTATCATATTCTAGTGTATCGACCGCACCCTCAATAAACACATTTTCAGTTTTGGATACTTGTGCAACAATTTGTTGTAAAATTTTTATTTGTTTACTATGATACAATAATTTCGAAAGTATACAAATATGTAGTCATATTCTATTAAAAGAAGCACTTGTCTATGTTATGATGAGTGTTTTCATAGATATTGTACTTGGTTTTACGTATTTTAGAGGTTGGTTTAGGTATCCTTTTTGTAAAAAGGAGTTAACCACAAGTTTTTTTATATTACATTCGAAAGAAAGGAACAACATTTATTAGCGACTGTGAAAAAAGACAGTTTGATTTCAATTATGAAACTAAAGACTTTGACTTATAAATAATCTCCGCTTATATACCAATCGAGTTGAAAAAAGCTACCTTTTCAGGAATTAGTGTTTTCGTTTTAAAACATATTTGGAATCTCTACAATTTGAAGGGAATATTTCTCTGTAAAAGTACATTTTCTTGCCATAAAAGCGAGATCATATTATTATATGTTTTTTGTTCGTCTTTTGTTTAGTGCTCAAAGAAAATGAAGGGTTCCGTATCTGATACGCTATAAACGTATTTGTTAAATAACTTCAAAAGTTATTGTCCGATTTCGTTCAGAATTATTTGTCCTAATGATTTTTTAGCATTTTTTATGAACATGGAAAAATTTAAGTCTTCACCTCTAATACTTTGGAAATGCTAGGCGGAGGACCATTTTACGAGCAGACAGACGGACGAAATTTATAAGGGTTCCTTGTAGTACCATGGCACCCTTATAAATTTCGTAATAAATTTCGTTTATTCGTAAAGTCTTAAACTTAAAGTCTGGACAAACCCTGTTTTTCCCCGTTACTCTCAATTTGTGAAGGGAAACGAGACGAGGTATATTTAAAAATATTTGTAGCAAACTTTAAAAGAAACATTGATGGCTGTAGACAAACATAATGTGATTGATTACCTTTACATGTGACGGTCGTTCCATTGCTAATGGACTTATTATTTTGTCGTATGTATCATTAATATTCGCCAAGTCTATTTACATGCCCTCTTTAACATAATGGATGATTGAAAATGGCACCGTAAGAAAATAACTTTATCCCCTACTGCGCCACGAATTTGAATTTCTTTTTCCTTTTAATAAACTTTAATTCACTTTAGTTTTACGTCATACATGAATATGATTAAATAATAAGTCTATAAGGAACGAGTGAATGATATGGTATACGTTATAAGTGTAAATCTTATTCTTTTCGTGAAAATATAAACACTTTTTTAATTTATGTATAATTTTTTTTTTTCAGAAACGAAGACTATAGTAAGGCTTTGTGGTTAAAGATAAAAGCATTAACAGACTTGTGTTCCTTACAATACATATATGTTATAACAATAATTGTTAACGACTTTACGCAGGGAAAGTAGTTTCTTTTCAGGTTTTCTCCTATACAAAGCTTTCGGTAATTACTGATTAAATGCATTTAATTTTTTCAAACTTCTGATCGTATTTAAAACCAAAGATCTAATTCTAAAAAGTATAAATCCTCATTCTAATTTAAAGTTCGCCATCGTCGAAGGCAATGTAGAATCATATTAAAAAATAAAGCAAAATTTTCCCTTCAGGCTTCAGTTTTTCATCAAAGTCCGTTGAAGTCGGTGCCATTCTATTATAAACTTTGATCATCACATTATTAGGTTCGGATATAAGATTTTTATGAAGGGATAATGAAGGGTCGCAGTATAAAACATTGCTTCAAAACTTTATTTCTCGTGGCTGCGTAAAAAATTTGATGTCGCAATTCGCAGACCTCAGTAAAATTCTAATACGATAAGGTTATGGGTCAGGAGTTGCGAAAAAGCTTGCTAGCAAAAAGAAATCAAATCATGTCGAGGTCACGTCGTAGACGTAGAGCATAACAAGATATCTCTATGTCGTTCCGTTTGTAGAGCTGTGCGATTAGATATATACCTTTACTGGCGGACCCAGCAGACGTTGTCCTGCTCGAACGTTGGGTTACGTACTATTTAGTACGTTCTGTTATCTTATAATATTGTCCCAGCTCCCATTTAATTTCCCTTTCGCGTTCCCGTTCCATAATGGTTCACTTTGGGTTTGGATTTTGGAGCGTTAATGGCTTAAAAATGAAAGATAGATCACCCTCCGTAACGTAAGTTGCTGTAACCCCAAATTCTCATCTTTACATTAGAGCGTTACAAACTACTAATTTGTTATATAACATTCACTTTTTAATATATTATGGTATACAGTAATGTAATCGTCATTATTGAATACATAATTGTATACACAAATGTGTTATATAATGACGATTTTGTTTCAATTTACATGTTTGTAACGCTCTACTATGAAGTTTGAAATTTGGAGTTACAACAAATTACGTGGGAGTTATCGAGATATGTGCTGTCATGAGCTTTTTTGTAGAACTATTTAAGATAAACATTTACTTCATACACTATATACGTGTAACTCTAACGGTTTTTGCAGCGCACGCCGGAATACCTCGCAGATCGCAGAATTTTCTCCTAAATACTTGACATTTATTGTCATATTTCGGACAAGTCCCATAATATCTTTATTTATAGCCTATGTGTTATTTTAATGTATAAATTATATTATTGTAAACTTTTATCAAAATTCATTCAGTAGTTTTTCCGTTAAATAGCGTCAAACATACATCCAGACATCCATACATCCATGTGTACAAACTTTCGCATTTAAAATATTAGTAGGATGACTGGCCCGCTGGCGCAATTGACACTGACTGCCTTCCGCCACGGGGGTTGTGATTTCAATTTCCGTCTCGAATCTGGGTGTAGCATCTATAAGTATGTATATTATATTTATTAAAAAATATATATTTTTGGATTACTGTCTTCTGTTGCCTATAGACATAGGTAAGGGAGCTAGGAAATTCTTATCTTGTTAGTGCGTTGTAAAAGATGCCCGGTCTATTTTAATATGACTGGACAAATGAATCAATAGATCGGTGACTAATAGTAAAAGGTACATAGCGACACCAGAACACCAGCCGTCAAATACACGCTCGGGAAAGGTCGCCTGTGGCAAATGGGTTACAGATATGTGCGCCAGGGTTGTACAAAACTATATTTATAAATAAATAAAATTTGGTCACTTTAGAAGGGGTGGCGTGACCATTTGATTCTCTTTGCGGGGAAGTTGTGGATGAGGACTGGCCCAGGAAAGAGGCGAGTGAATCCACAAGGGGGAGGCCTTTGCCCAGCTGTGCGACTCAATAGGGGGAAAAAGGTGGGAAGAAACAGCTTCGAACTGAAACCTTTTTAATACTGCTGTAAAAAAATATTAAATATTTTCTTTTTATTTAAAAAAAATATTTTTAAATAAAAGAAAACCGCCTTCAAAAACAAAAAGTCGAGGCGAACTAAAAAGCAAACAAGAAATAGTACTTTCATACGATTTAGTAGACACTTACTGATGTGCTGAAGTCGGTACCAAGCCAAATAGGTTATCTCTCTCTATCTCTCTCTCTCTCTCTTTTTCGAGATCTTCTTTTAAAAGATCTTTAACAGCTATTTTAAGCAATTGGAATGCAATTTTAAGTTCGTAAGATAGGATAAAATATTTAAGTTTTTTTAAATGTTTTGTAAATCCCATGATAGGATATTTTTCAATTATACTATCCTCACTTATTATCCTATATTTTAGGAATATTTCTTAAGAGTATAAATGAATATTTGTACAGGATCAGAGCTTATCAAATCTGGCGTAATATTTGGGTTTACCGTGAGTAGATGCATGCTGCATACTCAGAAATAAGTCTGACATGACATCTGCAATATGTTCCTTAATTCCATTGCCGATACTCCCCCGACTCATGATAAATCGCAGTTACATTCCAGTTTAAAATCTACATCAAGCTTATAGTTTACGTCATAATTTTGTGTTTCGAATAAAATTGGCCAAGATCGTGGTAAAATTACATTACATCCATAATTAAAATACAAATTCAGTTTTGTTCAATATAAATTTCAAACAATTATCGAAAACAGAAAGCCTTCAGATTTTGATGGATTTTTTAAAAATAAGTTAGATGAAATAAATAAATTTTATACCAGTTATGCGTTAAAATGTAAAGATAATTAACATTAAAATGTTTCTTGTAATTGATTTAACTAAGTTGAGAGATTTTTTTTAAATTGTTACATTTATCTAACAAGGGTATGGCTATTTCGAAAATAAACTATAAGAATAGCTGCCAAGCTAATTGAATTAAAATAGTTGAACGAATGCATATTTTTGGGTCGCTAAGCGCACCTTTCATTTTCTAGGACTTGTTTTTATCGCAGGTATTTCGAAAAAACTATTGAAATTTCCCCAATTAGACGACAATGTCAACGACCGCATTTATTTACGTAATTTATTCACTGCGTAACATATCAGCGATATCTAACGACCAAATTCCTTATATTTATCAATACATATATACAAATCAATAGTTGTTCGTTAGTCCCGTTAAAACTCATAAACAACTAAACTATTTTGAATTCTGTTGGGTTTCTTTTATTCCCATTTTCGGGAAGGTTTAAAAGAAAAGAAACATGGGGAGAAAAGTTAAATGATTTTTTTAAACGTATTAAAAAATTACAGAATTACTTTGAAGTAGATGGCGTTAGTTATTAGACCTTTCGCCTGACGTCACTTTTAAATTATTTTTTTACAAAAAAAATCCAGCCAATATCACCTTTAAATAAAAAGGCATAAAGGAGATTAGTTTATTGGCTCATAGCAGACGAGCTAAAATTCAGGCAAAACGTCTTACTTACTTTTACGTTCGAAACGAAACGCCAAATGATGTTTCGTGCTTCCATTTTACATGATTTTATTCGTGCTAGCTAATATTTAGCAATTAAGTTGTTTAAAACGGTAGCATTAATATTTCATATGACGTTCAGTTTCGAGAGTTAAAGCAATTTAAACTATCGAGAATGTTCGTGCTAGGCCCTTAGGATGTGTCAAGTATGTTTCACCAGAAAAAAAGTACAATTAACGAAATGATATTATTTTCACACTAAGTTTTCTGGAACTAGATTCCCTGTTCTTTAATTATTTTTGTGAAACGACTATATATCGCAACTTTAGTATAGACGTGATCCTAAATTTTGTGAAAACGATTTTTATTAAAAGAAAGGCCAAGACATGTTAGTTTAGTTTCTCATACATTTGAAAAATTAAAATTAACAACAAACAGGGAGGCATATCCACAAGTAACTCAGTAGACCGTTTTTAAAAATATTTATTTAACAAAAAAATACTGTTTTTAAAAATAAAAAATCCGCCAAACTATTAAAATAGTTTATCGGCAGACTACTGCTCTCCTAATTTTAACTTTATAACATTTAAAATATTAAGAAGACTCATAAAGAGATTAAAATAACTATTAGGGTATTTAAAAAAAAAAAAGAAATATGTTTTAACGTTTTTATGAATGTTCCTTTAACTGCATGTCCACTAAAATTTTTATAAATGTAACAAATTTTAATTAAGTTCAATTTATTTTATTTTTTTATCCTGGCAACACTAGCACGACGTGGACAATCAACAGACTTATTTGTAAGTCACCCAATTTTATCGATTCGGTAACAGATTTAAAATAAGTGACTACAATAAATTATCCTTAGTACATAAATAAATAAAATAACCAATTTTTAGTAAATTATCATTTCAAATTTAATTTTAATATTTCAGATACGTGTGTAACAGTTTCTTATCAACGTTTTCTATCAAGATATCTTTATTGACATTGGCTTTTCAATAAGCATTTATTAACTTACATAAAGCATTAAACTTTTCAAAAACCAACTTTCCAACTTCGCCTGCGTGAATTCTGCAAGTTTATAAAATTTTGAGTCTGTATATGTATATATTTTGTTGATATAATATTCGAGGTAAAAGGTCTTACACATATAAATAAAAATGTAATATTTGTGTATAACAGGCGGCTGTTACCTATAACACAGGCATTAAGTTGTTTACAGCCCTATATATATATTTATTATTTATTTTTCGGTAACTTTTTTCAGCTTATTTGGTAATGGTGCGAAGAAACAGTTAAATGGAAGACTTTTTTGTCGTCTGCTGAAGACAAGTCCTACAAGTGTTAATAAGTAGAATAGATATGAAAGTGTCCGCTTTAGAGTGTATTTATAAAATAAAGTAAATAAATAAATATTGATTTATTCCTTATTACTGCTAATAACATACGAAAGTTGAAAACATTCTTGGAATTTGTTCAATTTATTCATACATTTATTGGAGTGGTATAATTCAAATGAGTAAGTTTTCACAGTAGCGTTGGCACTTATTGATAAATATTAAGTTAGATTAAGATTAAATTCGTGTTTTAACACTTTTGTTACCTCGGAAAAATATATATTTTACATAGTGTAAGAAAAAAATGATTTAAAGTTATTTGGGAGTCCGGATATCTGTGTGTGTGGATCTGGCACGATCACGTTCGAATAGTCAACATATCACGTTATTTTTCTATTAGCTTCAGAATTACAGCACGCTGTTTCCTATTGAAAATGGTTTGAAATTCGTTATCGTTTATGCAAAATTAATTATAAAAGAAATTTCATACGTTAGCGTTATGAGGCATACACTCTATTTAGTATTTACGGTCTCCTATTTTTTTAAATATATTGCAACGGAAACGCAGATAAAGTTAGGGATATTAATTTCGAACCGTTCGAGTCGAAGATTCGACTTTGAAAATATTCGTGCTGAGCGCACATCGGATCCTCTTTTATGTCAACTTAGATTTCATTAGCATTGATTAAAAGCGTGATACGACAAAGACTTGCCTGCTATGGGCCCAGCAGGAATATTTTCAACCTAAATATAGTTGAATCTTCGAATTTGAACGGCTCGAAATGTTCGTGGTCTAGGGCCTCACTTAAGGAGCGGTTCGCGAGCAAGATCGAGACAAGAGACCGCGACCGGAGACCGAGACAAGAGACCACGACTGGAGACCTCGACACTCACTATGTATAAACACTGTCTCCTGTCTCGTGTCTCGCTCGCGAACTGGCGTTCATACATTGTTATATGACCAGTGACTTTCATTCAGGACTTACACTGGCAGATAGCTGATGTTACAAGGAATAACATAGGCTATTTTAGTTTTAGAAAAGTAATTGGGGTTCCGCACAATTAAATAAAAACAATTAAATGAAGTCGTGGCATGTAGTTAGTAGCAAATGAATCTCTATGGGCATTTAAATTAAGTTTTTTTTTTTAATAAGTTAAGTTTACTATTGTAGAGAGTTTAGCCTATAGCATAATATATACAAATTTGAAATTATAAAATAAATTGCAAGTAAATTAAATCAGTCATGGGGAAAAAACAGGGAGCAGGGAGGAGGAGGGTCAATAGACTGTTATCTCCTGATAAGAACATAATATATTACAAGCCACGAAAAAAGCTCAAAAAAAATTTCGTACTAATGATAAGTAATACAAAATATAGATAACTTGTGAATTATGAATTTTATTTAAATAGTCGTTGATATTATAAAATGTCTTTGTGTTCAGATAAGTATGCAATTTATTTTTAGAACATTAACATTATTGAATCATTGTAATTCTTCGGGTAATTTATTTAAACACTTTATTATAAAATCCTATTTTAAATCCCGTAAATTGTACTTATCTTCATGCTAAGCAGATTTAAATCCATTAAATAAATTTTTATTTTCAACTATTAAATACGGTTTACTACTTCCTCTACGCCGTAGTTTGCACATAGCTGATAAATATCTTTTTTGTGCAATGAATACATTGATATTTGTACAAAATCCCCAAAATTAATTAATTAGAGGTAGCGCCCCAGTCTGTTTATTAGTGAAAACCGCATTAAAAGATATAAGCGTGCAAAAATAGGAAGCGAAATTGTAATATATTATGTAAAGTTAGTGTTTCTGTTTACAAATTTTCGTATCGTAAGAGATAAGGAAAACAATAACAGACATATATATGTATACTGAGACGCAATGAAATGTCGCTTTTTTATGTTTCCGTATTCTATATAAAAGTCTATATTTATGCATAGGTGTATATATTTTTAATAATATCGAATAAGAAAAATCATTTGTTGTTGTTTTATGTTGTATATAATCTTGTAAAACCAATGATATTATATATAATATACTAGCGGACCCGGCAGACGTTGTCTTGCCCGAACGTTGATTTACTCACTATTTACTACATTATTCCCCGTTCCCGTTTTCGTTCCGTTCCCTTTCCTTTTCGCTTTCGTTTTTCCATTCCCTTTTTTTATACAAAACTTGTCCTGACAATAACAAACACAGAAACAAGGAATTATCCAATTTGGTGCAGTTGTTCGGAAGTTATGCACGTGCATACATTTCAACGACTCATTTTTATTTACGACTATAAATTGAGATGTAAGCTATCCTATCTTTCAAATTAGATCAAACTGCACACGGTGTGCAAATTTGATTAAAATCGGTTTGATAGTTAAAGAGTCCATCGCGGACAAACAACGCGACGCGTAATTTATATATATGCAGATATGTTTTGGTTCTTATAAAGCGTGTTGGAAATTAGTATTAACTATAAAATTTTCCTACTATTTTTAGGCTGTTATCTTACCAAATTCGATGGCCTTTTAGCTCACCAAAAACTGTTTATCCATTTGTAACATATATTGAGTATATAAAATTCTAAACTACTTTGTTTAAATACGCGAAGTTTTTACATATAATATCACTGGTTCATATTGTACATTAAGTTCTTTCCCTTTGTAAATAGAGTTAATAAACTTTCTCTAGATCCTAGTGTGTCTACCTAGATACATTTTTCTTGATTGTTATATATGTAAAGTTTCAAATTTGCTATTAATTGTATGTTAATAGGAACAATAATTTAAGATGGTCAGCTAAATATATTGGTTTTAATGGCCGTTCATGTATGTTATAAAACGGTTAAGTATCAAGATTACAAAATAAAAAGTACTATTATCGAGGGTTAATTAATAAATTGATGTCCATGATGAGATCAATATGACGAAAGTGCAGCATTTGATTAGCCCGTTGGCGCAGTGGGCGATGACCTTGCCTTCCGCTCAGGGGGTCGTGGGTTCGATTCCCGCCTCGAGTCTGGGTGTATTATCTATATGCATGTATTTATATATTTCTACAAAAAAAAATTATGTATAACTGGAGTCTGTTACCTATAACACAGGCGTTAAGTTTTCTAGTTAACATTAGAAACAGGCCCCCGTGTGTCTCATAGTCCTGTATATGACTATTTATTTATTTATCTAAGGGCGGAAAAGTTTTCTTTTATGATATATTACTTTTTTTACATAAACATTATTTCACATAGTATTTTAACAAATTGATTAGCGACAGTAAGCATAGCGTGACCGTATCAATAGATAAGAATATTAAGGTCAGTTTTCCTGTCTTTGTATAGACATATTATAGATAAAAAACATATTATAATTTAAATTACTTTGACACGGAGAGAGATTGAGACAGAGATACGAGTACACCATAGGCAAAGACCGTGACACTTGTCGCGGTCTCCTGTCTCGGGCGCTTGTCTCGATCTCGGTCGCTTGTCTAAGTCTCGGTTTCACTCGCGAACGGTTAGCTTTAGAATTTAAGGTGTCCCTTTCAAGTGTATAATATACCAATACGGAATGTAATATTATCGAACGCTGGCCATTACATCTATTTAAGAAAAAAAGGTGTAATTTAAAATCTCTTAGTCACTCTCATGATTTTCACATCTGCATAATATATTCGTAATGGTTTTGGAAATTAAAATTGTATATTGTTATTTTAAAACTAGCGGCCCGAACCGCGGGGATTTATACTATCGAAATTTTCATACGGATCCCTAACTTTTTTGAAGATATTCAATCGTCTATGATCATTGGGAATAATTTAGGATTATAATGGTGAAAGAATTTTTCAAAACGATTCTTTACTTTCAGAGCCTATTCAACGCAAACAAACAATAAAATCTTTCCTGTTTATAATATTAGTACAGACGTAGACGTTGACGTAGTAGACGTTTACGGCAAACTAGTTCATATTAAAATTCGAAAATTCCTTACTATTTAGATGTTTTATCAACGCACTTTAAAAACTTTGTAAACTAAGATTATTTATGTATATAGAGTAAAATGTAAATTTAAGTGAACTCATTACAAATTTAAGTGTTAACTCATATTGTATATGTTATATTTTTTTTTATAATATAGTGAAGAATACTATGTAATATATGTATAAAGACTTATCATTAACCACCTCTCCACTCAATCTTACGCGTTACTTTCAGTGTTTTGTAAAAAATGTAAACCATAAATTCTTAACCCAGTATAGCGTACTACAAAGGTTGTACTGTGATGTTCACGAGCGAGACCGAGACAACCGACCGCCACAGGAGACCGCGCCAGTCACTGGTAATATGACAATGTATGAACGATAGTTCGCGAGCGAGGCCGAGACAGGAGACCGCGGCACTCATTAATAATATGACAATGTATGAACAACAGTTCGCGGCCGAGACAGAGACAGGAAACGGATACACGAGTACAGTATATGCAGAAGACACCAAGACAATTGTCGCGGTCTCCTGTCTCGGTCTCGCTCTCGAACCGCTACCTTACAGATTACAGTACAAACAAAAGACACCGAGATACTTATTGCGTGCGGTGTTTGGTTCAAAACTGATACCCGCCTTACACTTAATGCAAAATGTATTTGATTATTTTCCTTTTAAAATTTATCACAGTTAAAATTTAAATTATTGATGATATTTGAAAAAATCTTTTAAATTCTTTTATTACCAACCATTTTTAGTATTAACTTCACACCAATAAGTGATTGATTGATCGCAAGTAAACAAACATTTAAATTTTATTAACGTAGATTACATGTTGATTTTCTTTCAACAGCGATCGAACTGCTTTCGAAAAGAGGGCGGCCATTGCTGATGTACAAGGAGTACACGTACTCAAAATTTCCATACCCCTTGAAGTATGGATGGAGGTGGTATTGCTCCAAGGTGAAGAACTGCAAAGCTTATCTTTTGACTACGGAAGATAACAAGATATTGGCGGTCACAGGAAGCCATGACCACTTGCCAGCGCAGAATTTAGGCCATCACTTTTCGGCTCGTCTTGGGAAAATGCGCGGAATGGTTTAAACTTTTTTAATCTAACCTTATGGCGTTTGACACAACATTGATCGAATGCGTGCTGCAAATATTATTAAAGGGGATATGTGAATGTTTTCTTTAATATTAGGGAAGAGAAAAAAAGAGAACGGGAACAAGAACAGCAAAAGTAATAAGTAGTTTTATTAACTTTGTAAATGTATAATTGTAATTGCACTGTTTGTTTCCATAAAATATATAAAATAAAAAATAAAATAAATAAAATTTGACGTTTCAAAAGTGCTTGTTAAAGTCTACTTGAATAAAATATCATTTGAATTTGAATTTGGCTTTCCCTTTGACTTCGATATCACAGTTATGGACACCTCTGACTCAATTCGTTTTCACATCCAGTTGGGACTCCCAGAGTGCCAATGATCGTTTTCAAAGTACACATAGTATAATGAAACTTGTAGAGTAGTTAGAAAGGAAGAGTGAAACAAAAGTAAGAATATAATATGATAGAACAAGAAAAAAAGATAATACACATTTAATTAATGGAAAGCGTTTAGCGACGAAGGTTTAAGAATAGTTTTTGTATAAGGATTAATATTATGTTTATAAAAAGACCTTCACAAATAATGTATTATTTTAGGACAAATTTGGTTGCCATAAAAAAGGTCATACTGAGACAACATTAAAAGATAGACATATGCTTTTTTATTTAGAACGTTTAAAGGGGAACAATTTTGTCATACATGACTTTGCGAAACTTTAAATGGGAAAAGGAACCCCCGATTTTGAAACATTCTTCTTTGGTGCTCCGCTCCTATTGGTCTTAGAGTAATTATATATAGCCTATAATCTTCCTCCATAAATGACCTGTCTAACACTGAAATAATTTTTCAAATCGGATCTGTATTTCCTGAGATTAGCGCATTCAAACAAACAAACTGTTCAGCAATAGAATAAATAAAAGTAAAGAAAGTTATGAATTGAGAAATCAGGAATGTAAAGATTTTATTAAGGAAGTGGATGTTATTTTGCAAAAGTCTCAAGTAATTCTACACCCTACATCGGAAAATAACCATAACACAAAGTTAGAAACTGGAGTCAGTGAAAATTCTGGAGATATGGTAGAAGTGAGTAATAATAAGCAACGGAAGGAATTGTGGGACATTGACATTAAATGCAATGATATTAAAAACAAGAAAGTATTTGAATTAGAGAAGCAGGGTATAGAAAGAAATAAGAGAATTAATAACCTTCTATATGACATTAAAGATAAAATGAAGGACAATAAAGAGGTATTACGTCTTGCTAATAACTTACTACGACGCGAAGAGTGCGTGTGCATTTGTCGATAAAATAAAATATTTGTGTTTATATCAGAAATATTTAAGGATTTGTGCTAATATACATAGCGCAATAGTCTCAAATGTATTAGCGCCACATAGCATTTTTGTTAAAATGTAGACTCCTAAAAGGATGCTTACTTTGTTATTGTTATTCAATTACAATCAAGCCGAAACATCGTTCATAATTTGAATTTTGACTTTGCTGAAGAGAAAACGAGAATCCAAAATGCATGTATATTTAAAAAAAAAATCATATTTTTATTTCTACGCCGCTCCAGCATCATTCCATAATGTAGTATAATAAGACCAACGCTTAGTTCAAAATTTATACTTAGTTAACGAGAAAATAGAGTGTTGTGTACATAAAAATATCGCACCTGAAAATCAGCGCTATCGCTCTTGCGGCAGCATGAAATGCTGAGGTGCAGCCTTTTTACATTACGGGCCATTAAAAAAAAAAAAAAATCTGTACTTTTCGTTGTTTTTGTTACTAGTATATTTAGGCTTTGTAAGGTAAATAAATGTTTATTATTATTATTATTATTATTATTATTATCCATCCCCAACAGTTATTATATAGTATTCCAAGAAGTAAAAATAATGTGACCTACTTAATGACAACTTAGGAAAAGTAAGATAGAGCAAATACATGTTTATACCTGTTAATGTATTCACGCCCGAGCATAATTTCTGTACAGGTTTTAATGGTCGGTAAATAAATGCTTTGAGACATTCGGATTTAGAAATTTGTCAATTCCCGGTGCTATCTAGAGCCAATGACGAAGGGTTACGCGCCGCCATTTTACGAAAACTAAAAAGGCGCGAAACCACCAAGTGACGCCATGATACCGGAAATAGCATCGAAAAGTACGAAAACTGATAAGATTCAGACGGAAACGTAAGTGCTCTCTCAAGTATAAAGCTTTCAGTGAGGTAAGTATTTAATATGCGTTTTATTTCAGGTAAAACGCTGCTATTATATGGAACGCTTTATCATAAACTGACCGATTTTTTTTTAGATCAACGCCCTCTATCAGCCGATCTAAGAATTATTTCTATATCTCCATCCAACGCTGAGATACAGCCATTTTTGTCTTTTTAACTAAAATAAGTTTTTAGTAAGAACAGAAACAAATAATAGCTCTTAACTTGCCCCACAGCCACATCTTCTACGATTTAAGCAGACCCTGGTCCGGGATAACGTTAGGTAGCAGAAGATTGTTTTTCTACCTTCTACCTTTGAGTTATAATGAACATTATAAAGGTTCCTTTTCTAGATTGTTCAGCCTTAATCCAATTTAAAAACCGTGACAGTATATTGACTATAAGCAAAAGTCAAATTTGTAGCTGGTGCAATAGTTAAGTTTTCTTGCTTTTACTTTATACTTAGGTGTTTAATTATTTAATAAATGATATTCTGTTATTCTTTTACAAAGTTTAATGAATGCGTTTTTCTATCCCTTTGCCTTCGAGTTCACATAACCATTTTTATAAATATATCATGTTGTTAGCGTTATTTATAAACCCACTCCTAATACAAGGTTTTAATTTAAGCTTAGTAGGCGGGGAAAAGGGAATACTAGACATATCTAAAAAGTATTTCTAATATTATTTTTAAAAGTTAAAAAAAATTGGTTAATTTTAAAAGCACTATTAGACCAGTTTACAGGTCTTATCATGCATTCAATATCTTTAAGCATTCTATTTATAATTTCATCATTCAATTCAATTCAATCATTCAATAAGATCAAACAATTTCACTGGAAAGGATATTAAATCTTTGTATTTCATCGAAGAAGTTGGCAACAACGATTTTGGCAATTTGGCTAACTTTTGAGAATTTATTGACACGAGTTTTATTTGATAAGCAAAAGTTGAAACTTTCTAACGAATCAAATTAAGTTACGATCAATAATTATTTCGTAGGTGGTAGACAACGTGGGCAGTCAAGACGAAAACGTAAAGGAATTTATGAAACATTTATATACAAACGGAAATTTTCGCAGACGTTACGTATTCAAATCGGATTAATAATTTATTTCTTACACGTACGAGTGTATAATATATTTCACCGGTTAAAAAAAAATTTGGTTATCAATTTTTTTTTTTCAACTGATCGATGTTCTTATTAATTATTTCTTACATCATTTTTTATTACTTTTACTACTAACTTTCTTATATAAAATTTTGACTGGCCCCTTTTACGCAGTAACCTGCCTTCCGCCCCGGAGTTTTGGGTTGGATACCGCCTCATGTCTGGGTGGATTATTCATACGTATGTATTTTTGTATTTACCTTCATAGATCAACCGTAAATGAATTGACTAAAATAGATACTCTCGGGTTTAATTGTTTACATTAAGTTACCTTTAAGAAGTTTTACGCTTAGCTAAGAGTGTTTACTTTCTTTAAGAAAAAAACAGTTACCCATAGACATTTTATTGCGTTAGAAGAACGTTTAATAGTTAACAGAGGCAAGCGAACCCAAGGACAACACAAGGACAAATTAACAATAAACAAAAGAGGAAATGGTACTGTTTTATCTTTTCCTATGTATGTATACATATCGTCCTTGTCAAATTATAATCACGTCCAAATCGATACTAATATATAAAGTTGAAGAATTTGTTTGCTTGAACGTGCTAATCTCAGGAACTTCTGGTCCGATTTGAAAAACCGAAGAATCCTTGTAAACTTAGCATTTGAGTATATTTTTTCACCAAATTATTATAACGATTAAAAATAATAATATTATACATATGACATTCATAAGGGCTTATAAAAGAGTATATGAATAAAAGATTTTGACTTTGACTTACAACTATTTAATCTGGTAATCAAAAAAAGTCTGGTAATAAAGAAAAATCAGATTTAAGCGGATGTCTACCATAAACTACCTCCCTGCCAAATGTCACCTTTGTACCGCTTTCAGTTTTAGAAGTTTATGTAACCTTTCGCTTTTATATGTATAGATTACAACAATATGTTATTTTTTTTTAATTATCAGTGGCATTATATAAACAAAGCTTGCCCTTATCAGTGAAACTCCTGTTTCCTTTTATGATATGATAGTAATCGTTTCCCACAATGCAGCTCAAATTTTTGCTAATGTCTAAAATACCTATTGCAACAAATATGAGTCAAGTTCCAATCAAGATAATACACCCTTGGCCCACTAAACTAACACACTTGTAGATACTGTTAAGGAAGTCAATACATATTACATACAAAATCATTAGAGTCAAGGGCTTAAAAGCTGTTTGATATACAATTAAGGAACACTAATAGTTTAGAAAATAGTTAAAGTCTACATAATACATAAAAATGTATTTTAGAATTTTAAAAGTATATCTTTGTCAACAATTTTTTATAATTATTCTTCTACCCAGCGTTATCCAGGTCTAGCATTGGAGTCTTCTTAAATTGCTGAGGATGTGGCTTTGGTGGAGAGTTAAGTTGACCAACTGCCATCTATTGTTATCCTCAAAAACCTTACAATTTCCGTAATCTCAGGTCTATTATCAATGAGTGACATTTACCGGGACCCACTGTTTTATGTGCCTTCTGAAATGCTTGGGATATCTGAAATTTTTTGATAATTATGAAAACGTATACATGAATCTGTCTGATTGATCTTGTTGCTAATGTGCCATGTACATTGTTGTTAGATTATCTGACCTAAAATTAGCTGCCCATTTGGCATTTAGTATATCAATCATGTGTATAGTATCAAATGAAGTCTAGACTCTAGTCATAGTTAATTTGTTTGTTATTTCCAACAATACTTAATGAATTCAGCTAATTATTTATGATGATGTTATTATAATTGTTGTAGTAGGTATCTTCTTTTTCACTCCCTCATTGGTATGAACCATGATCATAAACAAACAGTCTTAATAAGTTCACGTGCAGAGTGGATGGCACGCTGTACAATACCACCCACCACCTTCTTTATGGTGTCAGACCAACATTTTAGGCCACTCTCGACCACATTTACTATCCATTTTCCCTAGAATAATTAGACTCTCCAGACAGTAAGAGACGAATTTCTTAGCATTCCATAAATTCACTGTGTGGATGCCGTTGAGGATGAAGAAACCATAGCAGTGCCCGTTACTTATGACCTAGGTGTAGGCCCTCCCCTTTAACGTGTGGCGTAATTTATAGATGACCTCATAGCAAAGGTGGCTTTAAAGCTCGATTATGCTTTTCAGACATTTGAGAGAGAAGAAGAGTTCAAGGTGTTCTCGCAATTTTATGCTTACGAATTTGCGTGAAAGAGCTAGCTCCTAATAAAAGTCACGAGAAATCTTGTAGAATCAGATATAACTGCCAGCCCTGGTTTGAAAGCCAGTTCATCAAAATGTACGAGCCGAGATTCGAGTTAGCACACAATGGCCGAGGTCACAGCCACGCAATTGGGAAACGGAGCGGACTCGAATAGTGCCAAAAGATAATGCCTCAATGTGAGGAATATGAGTTATATCCGCCCCTTTATTGTAATAACATATTTGGTTCACACATATCTTTGTAGATAAGGAATATTTTAGGTATGTCCAATAATAAAGTTTTTCCTCCGACTAAGTGTAGATCGAGACCTGGCTAAGGAAGGCAGAGCATTTGTCGACAACATAATATCTGTCACGGGTTGAACCTGGTCCAGATTAGCTTAAGACCGTAAAGAGTGGTACAAAGGAGAGAAAGGGAGAGGCCTATAACCAGCAGTGGGAAAGAAAAGGATGTGGATGATGATGTTGTTGTTGCTGTTGTTGCTGTTGTTGTCGTTGATGATCATGATGATGATGGTGATAATGATGAGGATGATGATGATGAAGTATAAATGAGGTGCATCAGCGATTAAGCTGAACTTTTGTTTAGCCCATACCGCTGATTGGGTTGAAATTTGGTACACTTATGTAATTTTGACGCGCTGATGAATTATATGAAATATTGAAAATACCCGCAAATTTTATTTTCAAGGTCAAGCCTTGAAAAAACATGACTGACTTTTCGAACGTTTTTTTAGAGCGTTTATTTAGAGAAATATTCTTGATCAGCGCGTTAAAATACATAAGTATACCAAATTTCAGCTCAATTGGAGGTATTGGCTAAACGGAAGTTTATCCGCGATTACAACGCATAGATTACGGATGTCTGATAAACTTTACTTCAGTCAGTAAGAATCCAAATGAAATAAAATGTTAAAAAAATTTTTAAACTCAACTAAATGTCTGCACAGTTTGCGTTATTACTGATCTCAAACTTTTTCCACGTCTCTACGTAAAATCAGACTCTTAGATAAGATAGATATACAATCATTTATTGCATAAACTGTGGTAACACATAGGTCTTAACAGTAAAGAGTATCAACAGTTTGCTAGTTCGGGCGTGCAACAGTTTCTGAGTTAACTAATTAATGATCAGTCAAATATTGATGTCATAATACACAGATTACAGTCTGAAGTACGGCTAGGTTAATAATACACTAAAGCCATCACTAATCGTTTATTGCCTTACAAATCAATCGCACAAAACAACAGAACGTCGCGAAAATCTCTCTAGTTGACGGAACGTTTCGCACCAAGTTCCATTTCACTGAACGGCCGGTGCGAGGCGACTCTATGGGCGCGTTCTGTATCGCACAGGTAAAACACCCCACGTTATACGATGCATTCTGATTACAAGTCTTTTTTTAATTGGTCATTGATTGTATAAAAACATTCAGTTAGACATAATATGTCCTAATCTTTACAAAGCAAGAAAACAACAGAAATCTCTTTCTCTCTCTCTCGTACCAGCACTTAATATGTGGAAAAAGAAACAAAACTTTAGGTATCTATTAATAATGAACCGTTATAAATTGAATTAAAGATGTAAATCGTAGGATGCATTTCTTTTCCGTACCCAAAAAAAAGAATGCGTTAGCTGAATGAGTGGGATGCATTTCCTTCAAAATCTTGCTTCTTCCGAAAACAGATTCAGCAAATTCTTATTATACAATACTTACTAGACTAGCAAAAGCTGAGCTTTGTGAGTGCTCGCACAGTTTTTCGTATATAATTTTTTTTCATTATATTATTTTTTGTGACCGATAACACATCTAGATATGAAGTTAAAGCACAAATCTAAATGCGTGATAGTGTTTCAGTAAAGTTTACTACTAAAAAAAAAAAATATTTATACATGTTCTTTAGTGATACAATTGTATAATATAAAATTATATTTATATAGACGACGATAAAGCTGTTCACATTTAAGTGTACTATAATTCTCCAAATGTATTTTGTTTTGATTTCAAAACTTTTTCCTGCTTTTTATTATATATTCTTTTGTAAATCAAACCATTTTAAGAATAATAATGATTTAAAAAATTTTGTAACGTCCACAATTATTCCAGTAAAATTAAAGTTCTCCTTATTTCTGAATGTTGGTTCAAATGTTTTGTACTCTATCAGTCTTTGTATGCATACGTAATGAGAGCGGGAGATTGTCCGCAGGCGTGGATCGCTGAAATCTATCAGCCATAAAATCCTTTGGCTTAAATTATTTAACCGTTTGCTGGAATTTGAACCGGGATCTGTAACAACCTAGTTCAAACCACTAACGGATTTGATGTTCCACTTAAGCCTGGGACAGGCTTCTGTATCGGATAATAAACAGTACCTAATCTTTGTATTATTTAATAAAAAAAATAGCCAAGACCATGTTAATGTAGGCTAATATAGAGGGGTTCCGTATCTGAAGCGTAATTAAGATACTTGTTAAATTAGTTCAAAAGTTGCGGTCCGATTTCGCTCAAAATAATTTTCGTAATAAGTTTTTAGCATGCCCTAACAACATGTTTTTAAATTTTTAAATTAGAGATAGCGCCATGCTTGTAGCCGAATTGGGCCGGCGCGTCCGGGTACCAGTACCTCTTTCTCACATGAAATCGGCGTGAAAGTTCAGTCAGCTTCGCAGCTAAATGGCGAGCGCGGTAGAGTCTGCTCTAGCTAATGAAATAAGATCTCGCTCCGAGCTAAGGAATGGCGGAATTAAAACTATATAAATGAACCCGCCCCGCGCCAAACGAAAAGCTTAAATGGAATTACCTATATTTCTTTGACATCCCACGACGTTTCCTAGAGTCAGGGTATAAAATCGGACCGTAAGTAGAAAAGCTGTTCACGGCTGGATAAAATTTGGAAATGTTCCTTTTACATACAGCAGACTAGTTCTTAACTCAATTTTCTGATCTATATGTATAGATTATTTAAGCTTTATTTATTCCGAATATTAAATTTACATTTCAAATGCATGTTAGTCAATTTTATGTTTCATTGTGGGAACATTACTAAAGCGTTATGTATATCTAGAGAAAAAATCGTTAGAACAACGCTCTATTAGACAAGATATCGATTCATTTCGTACACACTCTTGTGTATGAAGGAAAATCATAATTATACTAAAAAGTTGAAAATAAAATTTAAAAAAAAAATAAAATTTTAAAACAAGCCTTTATACTGGTAACTGAAATGAACTAAAAACTTTATAATAATTTCTATTCTATAATTCTCCAGTTTTTTTTTTGTAAAAGCATGTTACGTCTTCCTCTTTTCTTTAACATAACAGACTTTGCACGAGAAGCTAAATTACTTTGCTTTAATCCGCGAATGAATACGAGGGAAAATCGGTGTAATGTTGCAACCCGAAAGCTACACCACCGAATCTTGGCAATTTATAGTACAGGCATTGGGCTATAAATTTAAACGACGGCTAATTTGGTCTTAAATTGAAGAGACCCATTTATCACTCGAGGCCGGAGCCTGCTGCCTGACCGAAGATTGCTTTAAATAGATAATGAATTTAAGAAATGAATCTTTTCAGATGAATATAACTCTTTTACTTTAAAGACAAAAACTTTTGATGGAACTGGATGGAACATTTGCCATAAATGGGTAAGTTATAATAATAAACCCGTCATGTCCCAGTGCTGGGCAAAGGTCTCCCTTTGGGAAAAAGGAGGGAAAAAGGAGTGCGACCTGGGAGTTGAGTCGTGTCGTTAGATATAGAGGGGGCTTTTGACAATGCATGGTGGCCTGCAATTAGAGTCCAAAAAATTTAGTGTGATGATTTGTAACCTTTCTCTTCTTCTTCTTACCGATCCAATGACAAACTTCATAAAAATCGAATCTATTTATCGAGCTTTTCTCGATAAATGGGCTACCTAACATTGAAAGAATGTTTCAAAATCGGACCAGTACTTCCTAAGATTAGCGTGTTCAGGCAAACAAACAAACTCATCAGCTTTATATATTAATATAAATATTCACCAAGCTAACAAACAAACTCATCAGCTTTATATATTAATATAAATATTCGTTCATTCACACGATTAAAAAGTGTATTTTGTCAGATTTGGGTCATTTGGGACAATACCAAAAATTCAAATATAGAAAATGTGAATAAAGCCGCGAGTCGTCGTCAGAACAGAGTAACGGCCACACTACATGATCATTGAAATGATCATTCAAATGAAGCTATATCTGGTTCCGGCATTAAGACAAAAGTTAAACAAACAATAAAAAAGGTTATTTTATGTGTCATCATCGTAAAGTAAGTCAAAAAATTAATGTGCCAGAAAAATTAAAAAAAATACAAATATTCTAATGATTCCAATAAATAAGAATTCAGCTATTTTATATATTCATTGGAATTTAATTTTTTTTAAATCCTTGAATTAGTATTTACGAATATTTTAAATAACCTGAAAATAATATTCCTTTAAAAAGAACCTAATATTGTTAAGGTGCTTAAACTTTTTATTCTCTGTCAACTTGTCAATACGAGTGTGCATGTTCTTTAGTATTTTTGTTATATCTACAAATATAATATATTTTCACAATTAGTGATGTGTTCCATAACAAAAAATACGGACCTGATAGACGTTGTCCTACCTGAACATTGGTTTACTTTCTATTCAATATAATACTAATATCGTATAAAAAACATTTTATTTTTAACAAATAAACAATAATATCATACAAAAAAAAATATTTTTAACAAATAAACAAATAATGTTAAGGTAAAAACCGAAGCTAAAATAATCGTATCTTTTAAGTTGTAACAAATTACGCATAATGGCCGTATTTCTTAATGATCGAATTTTTATTTTTTATATATATATTTTTAAAGAATTTAAGGAATACTCTTGAGGTATGTCTAATATTCCCTTTTCCCCTCCTACTAAGCTTAAATTAAAATTTGACACCACTGATGATTCGCCTTCACTTCTGAAGTTCTGTTGACTTTACCGTATTAACACAGTTCGTTTCTTATGTAATATTACTGTGACGATTCGTGCCGTGGTCAAAAAATAGAAGTTTTGTCGTCAAGGAAATATCAGATTTATTAATAGAAATAAAAATTGGTTTGATACTTAAATTCATATTTATAATTTGTACGAATAAACGTTGTAAAATTGAGATATAGTTGTTCTAGCTTAACAAATACCATGAATTTTCTTCCATCTTTTCCATTCCTTTTATCTCTTCTAAAACATAGGTTGCTATGTTCAAACTAAAATATTTTCTCGAAAGGGTCATTGCCTGTTCTATTTTCATAGGACCGTACCTAAAGCCAAATTTAAAAGAAGTAATGTTAATTTTAACAGAGACCGAATTATTTATTGGATTCTTAGTGTTTATTCTATAAAGTTAATAAATTTTAAGTGTCGAATTACGCTTATTTTATTAACAAACTTTACATTTTCAACAAATTTTGAAAACTGTTTGTCTGTCTGTTTGATTCGGCGAATCCACGAAATAGGGAAACTTATTTTGATGCGATTTTTTCTGACATACAGCCGATTTTATAACAACTTTGTTTGTAGCCACAACAATATGAATCCACGTAAATCAAACTCTATTCAAATGAAGTCGCGAGAAGGAGATAGTGTTGAAAGTCATATAAATAGTTTATACTATACTGACACAACAGGCATAACAAAGTCGAGACAAGAAAAGAAATAAAAAATTTCAATAAATAATCGTTTCTTGTCAATTTCTATCAATTTTTATAAAGAAACTATCACCATGCTAATAAATCATATTTCTTTTATGTTAGGGCTGGTACTGAACCCGCAATCCCTGGAGTGGTGGGTCAAAGCCGACAGCGCCAATTGGCCACGCCACATAAATCTGTGATTAATTATTATTAAATCTGCGTCTATTATATTTGCGAGGTCTTATATCACTCTCATGAATTTCGCACGGTAATCCATCAATCGATGAGCAATCTATCATTGCTTGTCAGCTCGTCACTATAATGGAGTAATTACTACATACTAGCTCGTCAGCTATCATATAGTAATTATTCTATTATAGCCCCCGGGAGATAACTTACAGGGATTAATTTCCCCTGTAAACGTTATAGCAGTATTTAATACAGGTAAAGATAGAGTGACCATCGGCGTGTTAAGACATATATAAGGTTATATAGAAGGCTTTTCCGTATCTAGTATGTCTAAAGGTGTTTATTATTTATTTAATTATTTAATTTAATTTTCTATAGTTACACAAGGGTTATAAAATTATTCAAATGATATTTAACCTCTTATAAATTAATATTCCTATCTGATATGTGATCAAAACTGGAAAGCCGGAATATATTTTTAACAAATTTGAATGAATGGGTGACAAATTCAAATGATATTTTATTCAAGTAAACTTTTACGAGCTGACAGTAAATTTAAACGCTTGAGAAGCTGTAGGAAAATGCTCAGTATTCCACTCCACTCGTCTATAGGGTTTAGAGGTTGTTTCAAATACGCAGCAAGTCGCTGTTGGAATAACATACCTCCGCTTATCCGGGATCTACAAAACGCTAATAATTTTAAACTAAAGTTAAAAGCATTTTTATTGAATAAACAAATTGAAAATGAAGACTGCGTATTTGAGACAACGTTTCTGTAGTATTATTATTTATTGTAATTTACTATGAATATTTCTACTCTAATTAATCTTATTGTAATGTATGTGTTTTTTCTTTTTTGTATAACCGTTTACCAAAAGTGTGTATTCACGCATCACCTCACCATATCTGTGGCGTCGCTCGCGGTCTGGGCCACAGCTGAAAATCAGCGTCGTGTTTTTTTTGCGCTTGAAACAAATTCAGCACGGCTAGAGATGAGCTGTACACCCTTTTGTTAAGGTAGTACAGACAATTTAGTTTTAAGTACGCATTCTTAGTTTTAATAATTGTTTTTAATCTTTGTATTTGTGTTTCTTAAACTAAGACCGTTTGACTACCTAATTAGAAATAAATGCATTTTTTTTCTTTTCTTTTCTTATCGATTTTTACGTTCGGGCAGGACATCCTCTGACGGGTTCGCTAGTAGTCCGCCTCTTTTGTGCGTAACCGATTTTGACGGGGCTTTCACTGGCAGATAGCTGATGTTGCAAGAAGAAACATGGGTTACGTCAGTTTTAGAAAAATAATTAGAATTACGCACAAAATCACCTGAAAATTTAACAAAATCTCTGAATTCATGCGTTCATAATATAAAAGTCTTTATTACTTCTGTACCTCTCAGAGTTTGCACATTTGAATGGGAATCTCGCAAACTACTTATCCCTCGAGCATTCGTACAAAATAGCAATGAACAAAACTCAGTTCCGAACTCGATCTAAGTTTTTCCATTACCACCAATATGAGGTGCATTAATCTTGTGAACGTTTGCTGTTTATTGACAGCTCTGGATGGAAGCGAGCGTTACTTTACCGAAAGTCCACGACAAGGAGGAAAAGCTATGCCAAGTAATGAATGTTGAGGCCCTCCAAATGCCCCCAAAAACCACCTTGAGTTTCTATAGTTAAAACTTATCTAAATTATTGTTGAATTTGGTTGGATTTCAACACATCGTATGTAATTACCAATTATTGTTTTTTTAGACGCGGTTTTTTTTTACTTCAATGCGAAGTTAGACTCGCAAAGGTGGGTCAAAATCGCGACTTCCAGGATGCCCAACAATGGCTGCCAACAACCAGGCAGATCGAGAAAGAGGTGGCGCGTTGATTTGAATGCCTTTGCGGGGAAGTTGTGGATGAGATTGGCCCAAGAAAGGGGAAAGTGGACCGAGAAGGGAGAATCTTTTGCCCAGCAGTGGGACACAATAGGCTAATTTAAAAAAATGGGAAGAAGCTGTATTTTAATTATATATTATATATATTCAATATACAGCTACTATGTGGGTATGCTATAGGGATAGTAAAAATAAACGCAGTGCTCTAAAGAGAGTTTTTGAAGTAAACGATAGCATCAGTAATATATACAATTTATAGATTTATTAAGTGTGTAATCTTTCAGGAGGTTGTAGCTTAATTAGTGGCCGGCTTTTGAGTTGATCGACAAGTTAAGCTGTTTCTAAAACGGTCGGGTGATATTTGGGTGACCCATTCTTACATTGGTTTTCAAATATCCGACCTTCCTCGTGTTTCGGAAGAGAAGTAAAACAGTGAGTCCCGATTAATGTCACTTAGTGATCTCAACTCGCCCCATAGACACATCATCTGCAATTAAAGTGGAACCTGGTACTAGACCGGGATAACCCTAGACAGAATAAGCTTAGTTTCTAATCTTTATGTAGGCTAAGAAAATGTTAAGTTTTATTATAAGACACATAGATTCTATGTACCAATAGGATAAAATAATAGATTCAAAAGAAAGATTCGAAGTCATATTTCTTCCGTTATATCCTATTGCCAGTGACATAGCCAATATAATGGGTTTGGTCTCATACCATTAATATATATGACAGATGGGGTTTTCAGATGTGCAGATATGTGGCAACGCTTTTATGACGGCATATCCATTTTTCATTGCAAACCGTATATACTGCTTAAAAGACCCATCTATTGTAAGGATATTTGCTCTCAGATGAATTCCGAGTCCGTAGTCCAATCCCACTTCAGCTTTGCTGACTCTTTGCTTACTTCGTCTCTGATTTAAAATCCAATCATTTTGTTCAAAATTTCTAAGCTTTTAAATTTCGGGCGGGAATTATTTCGTTACCAGTAAAGTAGAGTACGTTATTCCCCATAAAATCACCTGTTTCTCATTGTGAGTTATGTCAAATCGGTCCAGCTGTTTTGGAGTCGTTTTATCTAAAGTAGACAAACAAAAATAATAAAAAAGTAGTTTTATTCATAGATTCTATACACGCGGTCGCGACCTTTTGGTTGAGCAATTTAATTTCGACGTTACAAACACACACTTCAACTTTATTTGTGTGCTATTTATTCGGTTTATATTTTATGTTTACCTTTCGGTTTAAATATAAATCAAAGCGTAGCCTAAACCATCGTTTTATCGTTGTTAAAATCGCAATTGATACATACCGCATTGCGGGTACGACCAAAAACGTTGAACACGAATCCACTGAGAGCAAATATACCTTAAGAAGGATCCATTTAGCAAACCAAGCCAAATCTATTTAGCAAAAAAGTCTCTAGGGAAACCTTTTAAAGTAAATTTGCATTATAAAGCAGTAGCTTTGTACGTGAGCTGTTACTTTACAAAAAACATACTTTACTATCTAAAGTTAAAATTAATGACAATAAAATCACCATGAGATTATGTGCGTCCAACTTAAGCTCCTTTACAGAATAAAATAATGTATTATCTATAGACAATGAAATCATACTTTACGTCTCCTAAGAACATTAATGTTGTTTGCAAAGAAGTTATTTTCGCCAAAACCTTTAAGTCTTCTACTTAACATTATCCCGATCTAGCAATAGGGTCCGTTTAAATTGAAGATTTGTCTATGCGCAGAGTTAAGAAGATCAACTGCCATCTGACGTCATCCCCGGAACCCCACAATCTCTACAACCTCACAAATAATATCACTCAGTAAATTTAAACATCTGTGTCATAGTATGTATTTACTAAAATAATTTTATTATGACGCGGACGTTGCCAACAAACAATTCAACTTTATTTACTCGTATACATTGACAACCATACTCGCACGAGTCCAAGTGGGAAAAAAAGTGCCATTAACAAGAATAATATGAATAACATATATTTTGGTTATTAATTCCATTTATTGTAATATCTCTTTGTAAACAATATCTACAAATGACTAATAAGATGTGACGCAAAAGAGCTAATCTGGAGCTAGCAGACAAAGCACGTTTCGCTTCGAAATTGTGTCATCATCAAAGTCAAAGAAGGGAAATATCTTTATTTATATGGACTTATAAGCGCTTGTAACCATGGCACGCCTCATAACGCGAAAAATTTTGAAGACGTCAATTTCAAACTTGTTGTAGGATTTTCAAGGAGTTCATTTGTAGATCGAGAAGAAATAAAAGCCGTGTACAAAATATAACCTTTAAAGGAAAAACTCGCACACAAATCATTTAGCAGTACTAATTTGAAGCAATAGTAGCATGTTTTCTTTAATTTAATATCGAGAGATCGTATCGATACACGACCCCTCGATATTGTATAACATGGTAATTGAAATTTAAGCTGATTTGAGGATTGTTATACTGTCTTCATTATTTCATTTCTATATTCATTTTAATAGAATCTTAACATATTATTTTGTGTATATATATCCATTATATGACTTGACGCATATTTTCTGTATGTAAAAAAAGGAAATATTAGCAGAGCGTTAAGCGATTACTCCGCCAACTATGAAACAACTTTAATGATTATTTTTTATTTTGTATACTTCAGATGTGGCCCTCTGTACTAATCGAAATCAATCGAAACTCAGTCGAATGCTTTTTGGAAAATCAACAAAACTCTAAAAAAGCATTCCTTCCCTTTCCTTTTATTAGAGCAGTGAATTTAGTTGGCTTATTGTATTATATAAAACAAAATACATTTACTTTTAAAGTAAATTATCCTTACTAATATTATAAATGTGAAAGTAACTCAGTCTGGCATGTTTTCATGCCCAAACTGCTGAACTAATAACTAATAATGATAAATTTGGTATAGAGGTAGCTTGGACCTTGGAGAAGGATGTAGCCTTCTTTTTGGTACCGATTGAAAAGCTTAAAAGGAAAAGAAATAAAGAAAAATATTTCCCTTAAATAGAAGTTAGAAAATGTAAAAACTAAAGAATGGAAAGAATTGAACTAAAAATACTTTACTTTGAAGCCATTGACTTTCTCAATAAGCCTTTTTGTAAAATAGTTATTCATTCATATTTAACAATCTGTTGTATTGGGGATTTTTTTAAATGTTTGAGTTTTATGTTGTTTTAGTAAGTCAACGTAATGCCTCAAGAAGTACAATTGAAGACGTACAACGACGAACTTGGTTGTTACGTCAAGTTTCAAATGATCTAACAGCGAAGATAAGCAATCTAAAAGAGGCAAAGACTATTACGAGCTCATTCTGTAATAGTGCAGCTGACAATAATGAAGATATATTACATTTCATTTTTACAGTTTACAGTTACCTAAAAGTTTAATAAAGTAATAAAAAATTATATATTTATATATTTAAACCAATGTAGTGTTAATTACTGGAGTCAATCATGGGTAGCTGGAACGATTTTTAATCTTTAATTTGTGCCAAATAACTATTTGAACATCGACCAAATAAACGAAAATAAAAGAATAAAACTTTGTAACTCTTACATTAGTTTTGGAATAGAAAATTAATTGAAATTTCACTTAATTAAATCTTTATTAAACCTTTCCGTGCACCGCTGATACAGGGAAAAGACAGACAGAGATTGCCAGATCAGCTAGTTAAGACTAAGGAGTAAAAATAAATTAAAAGTAAATTTTACAAGTAATTGATATAATCTTGTATTTAATTTAACCATTAGAACAATATTCATATAAAATAATTAAACTTAAAAACGAAATATCGTTTAGTACAATACAAAAATATATTTGATTTAATACAGCTTAAAAATAAAATAAATTAAAATGGGGCGCTGAAATATGACATTGAATTGACAATTTTGATTTTTTTTTTGTATTACAAAATATTTTCAGCTAGCACCTTTTTACTGTTTTTATTATGTTGGTATCTTTAGTATGTTAAACATATATTTATATAATATTTTGTTAATAAAAATATGTCTTATTTCATTAAGAATAATTAAACCATTAAAAATACATAATTAAAATAAAGTCTGTGTAGTGAACGTACTATAAAATATGCGTACATGCTGATAATAATGTAATATTCATTTAATTTATTATTTCATAAAATATTTTAAATGATGTTTGTTTCATTTGATTCCCCTTATTTCCAAAAAGGTTTAAAAGATTAGAGAGCAAGGAAAAGTCAAAAGATTATTTAAAAAAAAACTAAAAAATTCAGATTTAGTCGCTACTTTAAAATACTTCAAATGATGATCTTCGTACTATAACTTTTGACTGACGTGCTATGTAAAATTATTTCTAACATTCGTCCAGTGTCACGTTTTAATAAAAGATATTAAGGAGATTAATTATCTAAAATTTGGGCAATACAACGTCTGTAGGGCCCGCGAGTAGTAATTAAAAATACCAATCTAATTTAGTTTGCTCAAACGTTAAGTTTGAGTTTATATATGCTTTAGACAAAATGATTGGTGAATGGAGAGCCGAAAATCATATGGCTATATAATAAACTTAGAGTTACACTTCAAACGTCATATCGTCGCTTAGTCATAAAGTGACTCAAAAAAGATGATTTTTGGGAAATCGCCAAAAAAACATTTTGCTATTTAAAACATTTTCCAAATATAATTCGAAAAATACGGCATTACAGTAACAAATTATGTATTTAAATAATAGATAACGAAGCGATTATTTATATTGAAATGTTATTTTAATCAATTTTTATTATTTGTTAGTCTTTTTAACTAAAATAAATGTTTAGTTTAGATGGCAAAAATAGCTGTATCTCAGTGTTGGATGGAGATATCGAAATAATTCTTTGATTGGCAGATAAAGATGTTAAAACTGACAATAAATAAAATGTGTTAGATTGCTTCATATTTTTTTAAAGTACGATTCCATTAAATCAAAAACGTAAATCACGTGACACCGAACTATAATCAGAGCGTATGACGTCACATCTTGCCAAATAAATTATTGTCGCTAAAGTACACTCCAATCACGCTCAATTACAGCTATTTGTTTGACAAGACGTTACGTCAAATGACGCCATGATAGTTCAGAGCGTTTTGGCGCTAACTTTTAAATGAATTTATAAAAATGCAAAATTAAAACCAAGTAAAAAGTTGTTTTTCGATGAAATATGTATATAAATTTTAGGTTTATTTGACTTAAAGCATAATATTAACTAGTTTCCGAAAAATAGTCAACTAACCGATTGTGATTTAATTACAGGAGCGACCTAAAATTTTAGATGGGCATGATTCGATTCCTCTCCACTTCACTCTAGCTCCAAGCTTTGCGCTCAGATAGAGGGGAACCGAGAATATTAGACACATCTAAAATGTAATACGAATAAGACTTCAAAATCCTTATCAATTCAAATGAAAATTATTATGTGCGTACTGTCTAAAAACGCACGCCCTTTCATAGTATTCAACTCTATATGCAAAATAGCGTGAAGACGCAAATGCGCAAGCTCGTCAATGTCATTGGCTTACGTGAGTGTTGCCATTAATTAGAGAAGGGGCGTGCATTTTTAGACTGTAACATCTATAATCAATTCTTTTTACGTAATTAATAAATATACCCATATATAATAAATATTTAATGTTTTAGATGGATAACACCGCTGCTAATTGACTACGCACATCGTTTCTTCCATTTTGGATTATTTTATATATTACATTAAGAGTTGCAACACTACTACATCGAGACCAGTTATACTGCCATAATTATTGTGGTTAAACTTCTTTAGGCGTAGCGTATTTTTTTATGTGAAAAAAACATTGATTTCGTGTCGACGTCTCCGAACGCTTTTATAACTATTTTATTATGAAAGCGCCATCTATTTTTAATTTATGGAACATTAGTTCCACAAGTTACCAATAGATGTCGTTAGTAAAGTGGTAACATCTATTAAAGCTTATGAATTACTTTGATAATTTGCTAATTAAATATTAAATATAGCCCAAACTACAATGTTAAATATAGCCCAAATTAATTAAAACAAAGTTTTATATTGACTGTTACGGGGCGTCAGCTGAAAATTAATGCCGTGTATTTAATTTTAAAATGAAAACTCGTATAGGCGCGTTGGACATTTTTTGATATGCGAAAAAATCATTGCATTCGTGACACCGTCACTGGTGCCGACTACGACACCTCTGGCTGCGTATGTTCAAGTTTCCATTTCTTTCGGCAGCGGCACTCCCGAAGTGCCATCATGTTTTTTTTTTTTTTTTTTGATTAAACTATGTTTTATACGCATAATTAGTAATTTATTAATGTAATTATGTATGGTAATGAATTTATATGACTTTGCTTGTATCGGCGCTGGAAATCGTTATAGGCACTACTAATCAATGTGTGGAAAAAATTCAATGTCATATTGGAATTACAAACAAATTATGTATTATTAATAAAATTTAAAAAATAAAAAGTTTTAATACTACTTAATATTCTATGAAAACATTAATTGTGCGTTTGTGCCTTGTAAAGCCCTATAATTTAAAAAAATATTTTCCTAAATATAATCCTTACTTCATGTACTTATCGAATATACTTTTTACGTTACTTATTAGGTTAAGATAAAATTTGGTATTGGTTCCTCTTATTTAGAGATATTTCTAATATATTATAGAAAGACTGATTCATCATACATTTGTTTTATTTAAATTCCAGACATTCCTATCATAGAGTTATATAATTAATCAGGATTAATATGTAATATATTTGAAAATTATGTATCGTACCACATTAAGACAATTCATATCGATAAATCGTAACGAATTACCCAAATACCGTTATTTCAACACTAGAATAAATTAAAAATGATTGGTGACACATATTTTATTAAAGTAAGACTCACGCATGTGCACTTAAGATTTATTAAAGGTACTGAATTACATCTTTAAATGTGTTTTATTTTCTCTTATAATAATAAAATACGTTTTCCTTAAAAAAAAATTACGCCGACATAATTCGACTTCTACTCTCTGACATTTGCTCCAAGCGCCGACGCAACGCTGCGTTCTGAAAAAAAAATGCCACGTGCACTTTTTGGCGGGAACTTAAAAATAAAATCAATCGCTATAAAAAAGCATCAATTTACTTTATATTTATCGATTCAAGAATATTAAAGGAATGTACGATA